>CAUYSK010035739.1:0-32609 GCA_963575035.1 Avahi laniger
CAATTAATTTCTTTCTATTTTTAGTAGAGATGGGGTCTCGCTCTTGCTCAGGCTGGTCTCGAACTCCTGAGCTCAAACAATCCGCCCGCCTCGGCCTCCCAGAGAGCTAGGATTACAGGCGTGAGCCACCGCGCCCGGCCTCCCTCTATTTCTCTTAATCAGAATCTTTAACAGAGAAAACAAACCAAAAAAAAAAAAACAAAATAAACAAGCAAACAAACAAAAAGACAGAGTTGAAATGCTTAAAAGTAAGTCCAAAACGCATAAACTCTATTACCTGTCCAATTGAATGTGTGAGGCCTTTTTGGTAAAGCTCCACAGTTTTTCATTTTGTTCTCCTTCACCACCAAGTATGGCGATCTCACCTACAACCAAGAATAAGAGAACTAGTAGAGTGAATAGCAGTCACATTACAAAGTAAATTCACACAACTCACATCCAGGTGGGTTTCTGGTTTTCTTGCAAACAAATCTTAACTGATGGCATAGCCAAATTCCCAAAAAATAGAAACTATTTTAGAAGTGATTCTAAGGTTAAGTCCAGAGGAAAAGGGGGGGACTGCAACATTTTTCCAGAGGTGAATTCTGCTCCAAAAGGGGAAATCTGGTTTGTCGACCAATTTAGGCAAAGCAGAAGGTCCAGGAACTTTTCCCATCCCTCCTACAGAATATTTATCGACTCTAATAGGAGCCAGTACAAAATGCTACCCTGACAGGAACAATAAGGCATACAGTCTTAAAAAGCCAGATGATGCAGTTATGTTTTCCCTAAAAGAATATCATACATTAGATTAGAAATTATTCAACAAAACGATAAAAAGGAAATGCCAGACAGAGGCATATGAAAATGACCAACTTCTATGTCCCTCCTCAGCCCTAAGAACGCTGCCAGAACTCTTTCCCATCTGCAAGTGTCCGGGACTTAAGTTTTTTGGGATCATATGACCTTCTTCACCAAAAGAAAAACAGAAACATATCAAACATTGCCTAAAAATCCTCAAAATTCCATAAAAAAGTTTTTAGCACTTGGGAAGAGAGGGAGGGAAGAGCTTAAAATTAAAAATAATTATGAAGTATAAAAAAAATTCAAGCATCAAATGCTATAACAAACATGTATGTGCCTCAAAGGATTTCTCTTTTATAATAAAACCAAATGGTCAGTCCTCAGGGTGATGGGCGTATACTCCTGACCTGTGCTGAACTGTTTCTGGGTTTGCTTCCAAATGCAAAGCCTCAAGGGAAAGACATTCTGTGGCACTGCTAAAAGGAATTTTCTCAAAGGCGCTGCTGTGGTCAGTGGTAAATAAGCAATTCTCACTGAAGATAAGACAAAAATGTAATTAGCATGTGAAGATAACACTAGTGCCATATTCTAAGGGACCGAAAGGGGATTTAATTTCCAGGTGGAGTGACAGACGTGTGAGTCATCCACACTTTTTATCCTAACAGCATTCACGCTGCAGAATGGATGGTATTCAGGCTCCTTTTCCCCAATGGCCCCTGAAGTGTTGGCATCCCTTAGTGTTCTCCTCCCTGCCACCTACTCTTCTCATATTATATAACATCTCTTGAAGATTTTACTTATTCCCATGGATTCAGATTTGATGTATATGCCATTTAACTGCCACTTTCACATCCCCAGGTATAATCTATTTATTATATGTATACAAAATTAATTTTTATTTTCTTTTCCCCCTGTCATGGGGAAAAAAATAACTTTACATTCATATATATATATATATATATTTTTTTTTTTTTTTTTTTTGAGACAGAGTCTCACTCTGTTGCCCGGGCTAGAGTGCCGTGGCGTCATCATAGCTCACAGCAACCTCAAACTCCTGGGCTCAAGCGATCCTCCTGCCTCAGCCTCCCGAGTAGCTGGGACTTACAGGCATGTGCCACCATGCCCGGCTAATTTATTCTATATATTTTTAGTTGTCCGATTAATTTCTTTCTAATTTTAGTAGAGACGGGGTCTCGCTCTTGCTCAGGCTGGTTTCGAACTCCTGAGCTCAAACAATCTGCCCGCCTCAGCCTCCCAGAGAGCTAGGATTACAGGCGTGAGCCACCGCACCTGGCCTATTCTTATTTTTAATAAGCACATAATAATTGTACATATTTATGGGGTATAGTGTGATACTTCATTACATGTATATAATGTGTAGTAATCAAATGAGAGGAATTAGTATATCCATCACCTCAAACATTTATTCTTTCTTTGTGTTGAAAACACTCAAACTCCTCTCTTCTAGCTATTTGAAAATATTGAATAAATTATTATTAATTATAATCACCCTCCAGTGCTATAGAGGTAGGCCTTACTTAAGTTTCACCTTTGTGAGCTCATAATTTTTTCTCAGCAGGAGCCATCTCCTCAGTTATTTCTTCACTATTCAGGAAGATGGAGTGGGACAGAAAGCTGAGGCAGGAAAACTACCTAATCCGTTACATGTACAATAAACCTCCCTTTATTTTGAAAAGCTCCTTTCAGTGAATGAGCCAAGCCTAGACCTCTGTCCTTCTGAGAACAAACAAGCATCTCGGTTGCTCTGGCCATAATGTTGATCCTCATCTTTTCTTCCCTCCACCGGAGGCCAGGCCTTCCCTAGCAGGCAGGGGTCAGATGGGATTCCCAGCCAAGTACGCGAGTTGGAGAATGATGACCAGTGACCGACCACCGGTCCCTGGGCGAACCGTGACACAGGGAGGCTGGCCCCATGTGGACTCCTCCCTCTCCTCTCTCTGTCCCATCTGCCTATGACCTTCTCTCCAGCCATGAGTACCTGTCCCCATTTTCAAGAGAGGAAGCTAGTCTCTACTCCCTCTCATCACATTCCAGATAGACTTGCAGCAGAACCTCAGTTCCTGACTTTGGAAATGTCACTAAGGCTGGTTCTAGATAAACTGCTGGCTCCTCACAGTTCTTGTCCCTTCCTTAGCTCTTGCTCTTTGCTCATTTCCCCAAATTCAGATGCATTTCTTTCTCATCCTCAGGCTGTGTTCTTTTTTTTTCCCCTATAAGGCCAAAGCAGAGTAAGAAAGACTGGACTTATTTTTTTGGACCTGAAATAGTTAACACTGATTTCGCACCTGCTATGTGGCAAGCACTGTTCTAGGTGCTTTACATGAACATTTACATCATATCACATTTACATCCCATATATACATTGCATTCATCACATTGTATTGCATTTGGGGGAAAATATCTTGGGAAGAAAGGACAGAAACATTTCTGTTGTAACATTTCTTCCCCAATCTGCTCTGCACTCACAGGGTGACCGTGGTTAAGCTCTGTAATCTCTTATTGTCTCACTTGCCCTTTTACAAAATGGAAGGGGCCTCATAGACTAATTGTGTACACTGGTGAGATGATTATGCTTATTATAGTGCAATATTGTATGACCTAAATTCTAATTTTCCATTACCAACTATCAATGCAATGTTGGGGAGTCTTGTTCTACACACACACACACACACACACACACTATTTAGCTATGCCTCTCAGGGGTCTTCTATAGGGAAGAAAGCTAAATTAAATAAATTAAAAATACACATAGCCCTTTGCTAAATTCTTAAAATGTTTTCTTGTTGTTATTGTGTAGTAATCTAACTATAGTTTCCATTTCTGCTTTTTAAAAATTATTGCTGTCTTTACAAAAGTAATTTATGTTCATGGTAGGCTATTTAGAAAGAAAATGTGAGCAAAAAAATAAAAAAAAGAAGAAGAAGAAAGGAGCTAAAAATCATCCACAAGTCTTCCATTCATAAATGCCCTCGTTAAGACTTTGGTGTGTTCCCCTCCAGTACTTTTTTTATAGGCTCATAGATTTATAAGGCAGGCTGACTTGCTAAGATATTAGTTTGAGTTTTAATTAGCCCTGTCATGAAAACACCTGGGCTTTCCCTTGTTCTTAGATGGGAGAAACAGAGCTGAGCAGCCCACAGGAAAGAGTAGGGGGGGCGTGGAGGAAGATTACCCCAGATAGAGCATGGGGAGAGTACCTCATTCCTAAAGAGGGACAGGCACTCTGGCAGGTGGTGTGTGGATTCCATAGATACTAATCTCTCAGAGCCATACAGGGGACATCTGTCCATTCCTCAACCAGTCACTACAGGGAGGCAGAGTCAGGTGATGGCGTGGCAACTTCTACAGAAACCACAGGCCCAGAGCTGTAGGTGGAGAAGCAGGTCCCCAGAGGAAGGACAGCTCCCAAAGACACAGCCCCCATTCTTGTGGTCTAGGCAGCCACTCTCCTTTGTAGCTACTATGATAGAAAGCTTCTTTCTTGTTTAAGGGATGGAGTAAAAAGAGGATGCAGAACAAGAAGAAGGAAAGGAGAGCCCTGCTTTTGCAGAAGAAAAACAAAGAGGCAGGGGAGTCTTAGAGGGGAGCCAAGGAGAAAGGACAAGAAAACATTAGAGAAATGTGACCAAGAAAACACGCTGAGCGTTCAGACTCCGTCACTACTGAGATGAGCCCAAGGAAAATGGGAGATAGGAGGTAGGAAGGAGTTTGGCCATCCAGACCTGGCCTCAATTTGGCCTTTCCTTGCCACCTGGTTTTAATTTCACCATGAAGCTTGCAGTGGGGCCACAAAGTCCTGAATTCAAATTCAGCTGTGCAACTAAGAAAACATTGCTTGATCTCAACTCCGTTTTCTCACGTGTACAATGAGTCTAACAGTATCTAGACTACAAGTTGCTCTGAGAATGAAATGAGGTACAATAGTGGGTCGACTAGCATTCCCCCCACATTTACGTCTACCTGGGACCTCGGAATGCAACCTTATTTGGAAATAGGGTCTTTGCAGATGTGATGAGTTTAGATGAAGCCATACTGGATTAGGGTGGGCACTAATCCAAAGGCTGGTGTCCTTATGAGAAGAGGACATACAGAGATACACACAGAGAAGAATGCCATGTGAAGATGGAAGCAGAGACTGGAGTGACATGACGCAGCTACACGCCAAGGATTGAGGAAGCCACTGGAAGAGGAGGCTAGGAAGAGGCAAGGAAGCGTTCTTGCCCTAGAACCTTCAGAGAGGGTGTGGTCCTTTGACACCTTGATTTCAGACTCTCTGCTTGCAGAACTGTGAGAGAATAAGTGTCTGCTGTTGCAGGCCACCCAGTTTGAGGTAATTTGTTACGAGAGCCCTAGGATACTGCCAAAGATACCTATGCAAAGTTCCTGGCACATAGCTAGGACCTGCTAGTATTCTTTCCCTCCCTTTCCCCTACTCCTAAACGTGCATCACCAGGGACACTGCTCAAGGGGTGCCTGCACGCAGAGAAGCGACAAATGATGCTGAAAGTAAAACCAAAACTTCGCAATAGACTGTGCTTCCGTCAGTTCCTCAGACCCAGTTCTGGTATGAATTACTCTCGTGCTACAGCAAGGCTTGAGCGGGATGGACTTGACCACATCTTTTCTTCTCTTCCTTGATATATCTTCACCCTGATTCTGACTGCTTTTTTGTTGTCCATCCTCAAATGTCCCAGCTAGAAAGAATCCTGGGTTGGAGATACTGCATGTTGATGATTTTGGTTTTGGTTTTGGCTGTTTGTTATGTTGGCATCCATAAGGGAATCTGACACAAACAGCAAGTGTTTGTTGCTTTTTTTTTTTTTTTTTTTTTTGCATCTCTGCCCGAGGAGCTGTGCCAAGTCCTCATGTGAGTATCGAGTGGGTTGAGATCGTCTCCTACTTTGTGAGTTTATCCTGTAAACCATGATGAGGCTGCCACGGTGGGGGAAATGCATGCCTTCTCTCCACTTCATATGAAGCAGGAGAAATTCTGCCTCAGAAACTGTACTTAGGGGCACAAACAAGCTAATTTCTTCCTGTCCAAAATGGTAGGATTTCTCTCACTAGTCCCTATGCTTACTATTCTTATTGGACAATTTTAGGACGTGAGATATTTTCTGGACCAAAAATGTGCACTGTAGAAAAATGTAACTATGCTTGAGATTGCCTCTCAGAGTTTTTGGAGGGTTAATGGTGAAAAACTTAAAACTCTGTTTTCCTACAACTGACATTTGTTTGTGATTATGCTTTTGGCAGGAAGTCAACATTCCAGGCTGGTCTGTGTTTACAAGTTCTGCTCTAAGAGTAAGCTGTTAGGGAAAAAAAATTATTATTTTATTAATTTATTGAGGTACCATTATTCAACAAAAGCATGATTTGGGGCCTACAGAAAGGCTTATTTTTCCAAATGAAATGATCATAGAAAAGGTAGCAAAAGGAACACAATGACTGCCATGTGCGTTGTATTGAACTCAGGCTAGTTTAGACCCTGGGGCCTTGTGAAGCAAAACCATGCAGTTGGTTCATGGAAATCTTGTTGATGTTCTTATTGTTACAATTAATATTGACAATTTAATTCTCAAAACGTGGATCGTGTTGCCTATAACTCACTCACAGAAAACAATAAAAAATAACAAATGAGAAAGGATTGTTTTGTTTTGATAAAATACCATGGTCCCAGAGAAAAAAATTTTTTTCTAGTGTGGCAGTCATTGTTAAAGAAAACTGCAACTATTGCTATGGATTGCTCACCACCTGAGCACAAAAAGAAGAGAGACGGCAATGGGTTCATATGGACAGGTAAAGCTTGAGTAAGATCACCTACTAATCAGGACTTCTTCAAGCCCTGGAATTCTATGGTTCTGTAGGGAATGATAGACACAAACTGACAAATGCAAAGTAAAAATATTCAGTGGTAGCAGTAATCAGACAGTTGTATCAAGAGTCCAGTACTGATTGACCTGGATGTCCTCCTAGCTCATTCCCAGCCCAAGACTCCATGAGTGGAGGAACAATATTGCTCTTGCTGCTCTTGCCATGGGAACCTGGTCTATTGGCCTTCATTACCCAAGCTCTCACCATCAGCAGTCTCTTCCTAGTCTGCTGCTTCAACACGTCTTCTCCTCAGATTTCTCTTGTGAGCCCTTCCATTGAACTGGAGCTCCTCGTAGGCAAGGACCGCACCTTTTTAAGGTTCTCTGAGTCCCAAGTGTCTAGCACAGTGCCTGGCATTATGCATAGGGTACTTTTTGAATTGGGTATTTGTTGAATTGTTGAATTCATTTATTTGATGAAATGTCAGGAGAATCACCAGAAATCAAATGTTTGTGTAATATACAGTTGAGATTGGTTTGAAAGGAGATGGTGGAAATGTCCTCAAAGACAGGTCATGCTTCAGACTTGATTTGCTTTACAATGCACTGGACAGCGACCCCATAGATTGTTGTGTGCCATTTTTATTCCACACTCCGATGTCTGAATCGGCCACATGCCTGCTTGTTGCATACTTGGGTTACCTCGTAGGGAGGCAACTGCAGTTTCATTTCCTCATCTTGCACCCTGCTCCGCTGTGGCTGGACTCCCTTATCTTCCCATCAACTCACAGAAATTGAGGATAGATAAGGAATCTGAAAGGTTATCTAGCCCCAGTCACCTCTGATGCCTTCTAGCTGTCTCTAACAACCCTATGGACAGATTCCCAGTTGTTATTCTTCATGGCTCTCTATTATTAGCCACCCCTGCTTTGGGGGATTTCCCCCCACTGGCTGGGAGACACTACTATGGGAGCTTCTCGTATTCTTCTGGCCACCTTGTCTCTGCCTTCTCTGGTCTTCCGCTCCTCCTCTCCAAATTTTGGGGCATTCCTCAGTTCAGACTTTTTCTTTTTAATCTCTCTCTTTATATTCTCCCCCTCAGACAGTTCATTCTTTACCCAATATCAACTAACATTTCCATATTAGAAATAACTTCCTTATCTTTATCTCTAGCCCTACAGTTTTCTGGAATGCTTTGCATTATCCCATGACTCATACTGAACTCATTGTCTATCCTCTAAAATTAGTTCATGATCTATTATTTCCCCCACCCATCCCCCATGACTCCAATACCATCTTCATAATCTAGCCTTAAAAACCACAGTCAACCATGTTGCTTCTCTTTTTTTCTCCTGTATGGCTGATCAGTTGTCAATTGTTTTGTCAATTGTCTTGTCTTTTCCTCTCCCTTGCTTCCCTTTTCTAACCCTAAGTCAGGGCCTTATTACCAAATATCTAAATAAATATGATGGCCTTCTAATTGAATGGCTGGCTGTCAATTCTACCCACCCCCAATTCTATACTGAAAAAAAAATCAGATTTAATCTTTTTCAGACACTCCCCTGGTGTTCTCACTCAGTTTTTGAGAGACTGTCACTATTTCTCCATTAGCAGCTCCATGGCACTAAGCCCTTAACATTCTCATCTCAACTTAAACTTCCAGCCAAGTTAGTCTGCTCATTATCCCTTCAACAAGTCTGTGCATCTGCACATTTGAGACCTTGCCTCTGAGCCATCTGCAGTGCCCTCTGGAATAACTTCAATTCCAAATCTTACCTGTGTTTCAAAGGCCCAGTTTAAATCCCACCCCTCTGTGATGTTTCCCTTCCCAGGGTTTTTGCAATTTTATCACTCCTTTTACACCAATTCTTATCATTTTTCATGGGTATGAGTTTTAACCTTCTAACTATGTTATAATGTTTTTAGGAGCAGAGGCCCTTTCTTAGATGAACTCTTCTATGAATTCTACACACTAATATAAAGACTTGCAAAAAAATGGGAACTCAGCATTTATTGACTGAAAAAATTGAAATTCAGCTTCAGCTTAAGAGCCCCATTAAAGTGAGTAGAATATAATCTTAAGACTATGGGTAGTCTATCTATGCCACGCAAGGTTTAGAGATCAAATAATTACTCATCCACTATGAAAGGAGAGCACTGGCTCTAAGATCCTCTAAAAACTCAGATGCCTGTAGGGACTGGCAAGTAACAAAGCCATGTGAATCCAGCTAGGTATAATACATGGGGGGGTGGTAGGACCAGGGCAATCTCTGCATCACTTGCCCAAAAGCATCCAAATTCAAATTATTCTAAAACATTGCTAATTACAATCATTGTCTTAGACAGCTGGCTTCAAAAACAGTGGTTAATTCAGGTATTTCAATACAACTGGGTGTGTATTTATCTGTATCTTCATGGACATCCAGGCCTCTGCTAGACTCTTAGGGAGAGGGAGGAGCCGAAGGAGATGAGACTGACAATGTTCAGCAAAGAGTAAAGTGTTATGCAAACATGATCCTTTATGCTGGTTATTACTGCACAAAGGAATTATGTGCTAGGATTCTTGAGATATTTCCATAGAGTGTCTATGCCTTGGTTATTCTACAGACCAGGGAATTCCTTGGAAGCACTGGCTGTGTCTTATTCATCTCTGTATACTGAAGCATGGCTCATAGTAAATACCAAGTAAATGTTTTGAATAAAAGAAAAGGAAGGAAGGAGAGAAGGAAGGAAGGAAGGGAGGGAGGAAAGAAAGAAAAAAAAGAGCTAAAGCTTCAGCGCCAAAAATTTCATTTCATCTATCAGTTTGCAAATAGATTTCAACAGACAGCAGAAATGGCAAGAAACTTGGCCTATAGCAACCAATAAGTGAAACTGCAAGCAACTACTATGATTTTTGATCCTCTTGCAAGTTGTGCTTGGAAAAGATTTCCTCATATTTTGCTTATAAACTTGTCCTCAGAATTTACAGAAGTTGTCTTGATTTCTCTGGAAAGATACTACTAATGCCATTGCATGAATGATATGAGTATTTCTTATGTAGAACATTCAGAATAAACTGGGCACGGTGGCATACGTCTGTAGTCCCAGCCACTTGGAAGGCTGAGGTGGGAGTATTGCTTGAGGCCAGGAGTTGCTTGAGGCCAAGGCTGCAGTGAGCTGTGATCCATAGTGCTTGTGAATAGCCATTGCACTCCAGCCTGCGCAAAAAGCAAGACCCTGTCTTGAGGAGATGGCGAGGGTGGGGAAGAAGACTAAGAGCTAAAATTGGACTAGGGAAAAAGTTGAGTATAAACATAAACTGTTAAATACAAGGCAGACAAAAAATATCCTGAGAGATACAACTGTTCTGCAAACATTTGCTTGGGAAGCTCAGGGAAGGATTTATGAAAAAGGTATCCCTGAGTGAGTTTTAAAGACTGGGTAAACTTTTTCCAGGTGAGATCTTAGTGGAGTTAGTGAAAGGAGTGGTCATATAGGAATTCTTGGGATTTTTAGACCAAAGATTACCACGCATCCTTGTAATGACAATGAATCTGAAGAATGCTTTACCATTTACAATGTATTTTTTCACATACTTTGTCCAAGGACCCACACGCATTTCTGTTCACTATTTATGGTTGGGTCAAGAGAACTAGATGTTAGAAAACTTGATGATTTCCAGTTTCTACCCCCTCCCAATACAATTTAAATGAAAATGGACAGCCGCTTCAGAATAGACAATAAGACATCAAGTAAAGTTTTAAAGGGGAGATGAAAGAGGTGGCATGTTGTTTGAACATGTTCATTTTGTTTCCTGGGGAAAAGTCATCACAATGCTCATTCATCAGGCTAAAGGAGTGCCTTCCACATGGATTCCCTGTAGATGACATGATGAGTTAATTAATTTTGGCCATGCATTCCATAAGTTCTCTAAAGAAACTCTTTTGGGCCTTGCCTGCCTAAGTTTAAAAGAGTGCATACATCCCTAACTTTAAAGACTCTAAGAACCCACTCTTTCAGAAAACATGGTTCACCTAAGGAACCCAGAAGACAGGGGTCTTATACAGATCAACCAGTGTTTTGAGAGAAATTGGCGAGGGGGCTTGAGATACCTGTAAAAACATTCTTCTGGGTGACAACCTTATAAACAATCTAACTGTTGAAAAGGGATCACCTTCCATCTCTTATGAAAACCCTTGCTTCGACCTGGATTCTTTGACAATACAAGAGCTAATGACCGACCTGTCCCATTAGCACTCCATTCCACTAATTGAGGGGGAGTTCTTTCTTAGGCTGGGTCAAAATAAACAAATTAAGATTTCTGTTTTTCCAATGGAGGAAGGAGCCAACTGGGAGCCATTAGTCTCAGAGTCCTGAGTGTGATGCTACGTTGTCATGCATGCACCTACTCATTTCTTTGTTCATTCAGCAAACATTATGAGAACCCCGTGAAGCACAAAGAGCTCTTGTTCTAGCAGGGAAGACAGAAGTGTAATAACTTAACATACCAGAAATGAGTTAAGTGCTAACACTAGAGGGTAAGTTGTGGATACAATTCAGGCAGAAGGGACAGCCTAAGGCAGTTAGGAAAGGCTTGTGTTGAATGTAGAAGAATGTAAGGCCTCTTAATGAGAGATATATGATGCAATACGATTTTTTAAAGCTCACAAAGGAATTGAGGTAGAAGAAAAATAAGATTAGAAGAAATAAAATGAGATTAGAATTCTCAAAGCAGCTATGAGGTCCTATTTATAGAATGCACATATATTTCCAGGTGGCCGAGGCAGGAGGGGCTGGATCAGGGAAAGTTTTGCAGGCCACATTAAGGAGAACTTTACTTTGTAAATAATGGGAGCTAGTGAAGTCTTTTAAATGAGTGACATGGTCAAATTTGATTATTTGGGAGGTTATTCTGCCTGCTATGTAAAGGGGTAATGAATCCAACAAATATTAACTGTATGTGTATTTACTGTTACAGGGCTAAAGACATAGCAGTAATCAACACCCTCACCCTCTTAGTACTTACATTCTTATGGAAGATGATAGGGAATAATAAAATAAAGAGGCAAATTATATGTTACGTTAGATGGTAATGACTGCTTTGGAGGGGAAAAAGATGGTTGAGGATTGCTGGGAATGCTGGGGTGGGGGTGGGGTTGCTCTTGCAATTTTAGATAAGGCCGTCTCAGCAGAAAGAGCAATGAAAGTATCTGGGTATAGGGATGTGCACACTGGCAGCGAGGTCCTCCCTTGCCGGTTGGATCTGGGGAAGAAGCCACACAGACCTAAGCAGGTTTAGGGCCATTCAGGCAGGGAATTCCAGTGTCCCAAGGACCTAAATTGTGATGGGTGAGGGTAAGAAGGTCAAGAGCTCTAGAAGACACCTCTCAGCCCTGAGAACACCTTACCCTGTCGGGAGGAGCACAGCCACAGCGGGGTCCTCTAAAGCATGGGGCCAAGACAGAGGTGCCTCTTGCCTGGACTGTAGGAAGGAATGGATTTTACCCCGTGTGACATGTTGAGCCATCAGAAGATTTTGAGAAGACATATTTGACTTATATTTTTAAAGAATCACCCTGGCTGCCGTGTTGAGAATCAACTGTAGGAAGGCAAGATCAGAATCACAGAGTCCAGTTATCTGACTATTTGCAGAAATCACATGAGAGATGATAATGGCTCTGAGTGATATGGAAGCTGTGGAGGTGGATGGAAATGGTCAGATTCTGGATGTATTTAAAGGACAGGACTATAGGATTTGTTGATGAGTCGCATGTAAGGTGAGAGAAGAAAGGAGTTAAGACAATTCCATAGTTTGTGTCCTCCACCTCAACAAATGGAGGATGGAGCAGAGGGAAGCAAGAGGAGAAGGTAAAAATAGCAGTGAGGAGGTTCTGCTGTGGCATAAGGAGAAATAACAAGAAGCTAAATTAAGGTGATGGCAGGAGAATGGAAGAAAGGAGAGGTATCATCCACAAAGTATCTAGGAGGTAGAATGAACAAGACTAGGGGACAGACTGATGAGATGAGAAATGTGTAGGTATAAGATGACCCTCAACGTTGTGACTTGAGGCGGGTATCATCAGCATTATAGGAAAATAAGGCAAAAAGAGTTCTCATAAACTGTCCAAGGTGTTGGAGGCTAATAATTTGTAGAACCAGGATTCGAACCCAGATGTTTCTGATTTCAGAGCCTGAGCTTTTAACCATTGCATGGACCATATTTTCTCTGGAAGAAAGATGATTAGGAAAGGAGGCCAGTGGTTGGAAAGTACCTTAATAACAGTGTCTGTCCCTCAGTTTGCTCAAGGAGGCAGTGTGCTAAGAAAGTCCCTTTGGACGGGTAAGGAAAAAAGGGAAGTTAAAGCCAGTTTGTGAGTGTTCCAGGCATCTTTTCTGTTGCTGGAACTATGTTACATGCCACCCTTTCATGTTCTAAAAATAAGAATGTTGACAAGTGTTGGTGCAGCTTAAGATGATACCTTTTTTAGATATATTTGCATTTTGATAAGGAAAAGTATCTTCAGGTCCAGCTAAGGTGTGCCACGACATTTCCCTGTGGGAAGCACTTGATTCTGTTCCCAGTTGTTACCTGCTGTGAGAGCTCTATCCCTCAAATAAAACCAGTAATACAGCTCACAAATGACCTCATGTTTTCCTATAGCTATTTTCTCATTTCCCTTCTCCCTTTTATAGCACTTTTCTCTAAAGAGTTGCCAATATTCATCTTCACAGCTTTACCTCCCATTCTCTCTTGAACCCATTCAGGCTTTCCTCTGTACCACATTCACTGACCCTGTGTTTGGCAGGATCATCCATGACCTCCTTACCACTAAATCCAATTCTTAGGAGCATTTGGCTCTACCAATTACTCCTTCTTTGTAACACTGTGTTTTAAAATATAGATTTCATTATTATTTAGGTATGGTCAGGCCAATAGATCAGGAAATGATTGCCATTGAAGAGACAGTATGTTATACTCACAGATCCCAAAAGAAGAGGAACCACCATGCCACAGGGGGCCACACCAGCAAGCACTGTGGTCAGCCAGGTGGGGGGCAGGTAGGGGAGACTGGATGAGAGTCTTTATTGTGGTTTCCACAGGAAGGAATGGGTGAGGCAGGGTAAACAGATTTAGGATTAGCTAATATGAATCATTTCAGCAGGCTCTGGGGCGTAGGGGCTGTCCCTAGCTTTCCAGTACCTGGCCCTGGAGTGATTAAGGCAAGTAGATAGTGGCTGGGAATATGAAAGCTCCCAGTGAAGGAAGTAGTTGGGGGTGTGGGCCCTGTTTATTTGCATTTGAAAGGTGTGCTAGTGGGCAAGTTATTTACCATCTCTTAGAACTGGCTAACCCCAGGGGAGTGGCAGTCCCTTCAGCATCAGCAAGTTCCAGAATGTCAAAGCATCAGAATACAGAAAATAAAATACATGGTTAATATATACTATCATTTGCCATTTTAACCTTCCTCTCAATCTTTTTTGCTGGTGTCCTCTCCTCACAAAGCTCTGTAGATGTTGGAATGCCCCATGGGCAGTCTCAGTCCTTGGCCACTTTCTCTTTCTCCTGTCTCTCTGTAGGTGATATCATGCAGCCCATGGTTGTAAATAACACTTATACATTGATGACTCCCAAATTTATATCTCTGCCCCAAACTCTTAACCAAATGTTATCCAACTGTCTGCTAAACACTTCCACTGGGACGTCTAATAGGCATCTCAAATCAAACCTACACCAAACACAACTCTTAGTTTCCCTTCCTTCATCTGCTTCTCCTGCAGACTTCTTCATTTTAATAAATAGCACCTCCATTGCCCTGGTGATGCAAGCCCCAAACCTAGGAATTTTCCTGGATTTCTCTATTTTTCTCCATCTCTATAGCCAACCAGTCAGCAATTCCATTATGGTCTTCTTTTAAAATATAGAAGACCTAAATGAATGGAAAGATGCTGTATTCATGAATTAGAAGACTTAATGTTATTAAGACAGCTATATTTCCCAAATGGATCTATGCATTCAATATAATCCCTACCAAAATTCCAGTTGCTTTTTTTTGCAGAAAGGGACAATCTGATCCTAAAATTCATATGGAAATGTAAGGGAGCCAGAATAGATCAAAAAAAAATTGAAAAAGAAGAACAAAGTTGGAGGACTCACATTTCTGGATTTCAAAACTTATCGCAACATTACAGTAAAACCAACGCTGTGTGGTACTGACATAGGATAGACATACAGTTCAATGAAATAGAAAAGAGAGCCCAGAAATAAGCCCATACATCTATGGTCAATTGATTTTTTTCAAGGGTGCCAAGACAATTCAATAGAAAAAGAATAGTTTAATCAACAAATTATATAAGGACAACTGGATGCCCACATGCAAAAGAATGAATTTGGAGCCTTACCTCATACTATACATAAAAGTTAACTCTAAATGGGTCAAAAACCTAAGCAGTGAACATTTTTAGTTCTTAGAAGAAAATGCAGTTATACATCTTTGTAACCTCAGACTAGGCGATGGCTTCTTAGATATGACACCTAAAGTACAAATAATAAAAGAAAAACCATATAAATGGGACTTCATCAAAATTAAATTAATTTGTACTTCAAAATTAAATAAAATTTAAATTAATTTTATGCTTCCCAGGACTCTGTTAAGAAACTGAAAAGACAATGGGAGAATGGGAGATCATATTTGCAAATTATATATTTGATAAACAGTTTGGCAGTTCCTCAAAAAATTAAATAGTTACCATTTTATCCAGCAATTCTACTGCTACATATGTGCCCAAGAGAATTGAAAGCATATGTACACAAACTTGTACATGAGTGTTCATAGAAGCATTATTCGTAATAGCCAACAAGCAGAAACAATGCAAATGTCCATCAACTGATGAATGGATAAACAAAATGTAGTATATCATACCAGGGAATATTATTTAGTCATAAAAAAGGAATGCAGTACTGATATGTGCTATAATACAGATGAACCTTGACAACACTATGCTCAGTGGAAGAAGCCAGTCACAATAGGCCACATATTGTACAATTCCATCTATATGAAATGTCCAGAATTAGCAATTGATAAAGACAGAAAGTAGATTCATAGTTTCCAGGAGATGGAGGGAAAGGGAAGGGGAAATGGAGAGTTTCTGCTAATGAGTAAGGGGTTCCTTTTTGGGGCAATGAAAATGTTCCAAAATTGAGAGTGGTGCTGGTTGCACAACTCTGTGAATATACCAAAAACCACTGAATTATATACTTTAAAAATGTGTGTTTTAAATACATATACACACACACACACACACACACACACACACATATAACCCTCTTTTGTACATCAATAATAATTCAATGAAGTGGTTGAAAATTTTTAAAAATAATTTTAAAGGACAAAGAAAGAAATCTATAAAATCTCCAACAGATCATTTCTCATTTCTGCTAGCCCCACCACCCTAACCTGAGCTATCATTTCTGCAAAGACATTCCTTACTTTACCTTACTGCTTCTGATGTTGCCAACCAACTCTCCCTCTCAGCAACAGCCTACTGCCTACACCAAAGCTGGGTCCTCTTTTAAAAGTGTAAATGAAGTTATGTTATTCTCCTGATCCAAACCCTCTGCTGGCTTTCTGTAATGCTCAGAGTAGCTCTGCTTGTACCTGATTTCGATGTATGGCTCCAACAGATTTCCTTTGAAGAAATGATTCCATGGCTAATAAAAGTTTGAAAGCCTCTTTGAGGGAAGAATAGCTGACAGTGGTGTGCCCTGTCTCTTTTGCCTTTGGCCACGAGAAGTCCATGGATGAAGAAAACAAAAGAAAAAGGTAGAGCAGGACCAAGGTGGAGCACCTGTTCTCCCTGTCTAAACCCCTTAGTAAAAGGTAGTTCAAGTGATGGGCAAACTCAATCACAGCACTCAAGAGAGCTTGACTACTTTGCCTGCTTAGTCAACTAGTAAGTATTTATTGAGAATGTACTTCTCTTCTACGTTTTAAGTGTCTGATTCCCAGACTTCCAACCCAGGTAAAGAAAATGGTGTGCATTGTTCATCTGACAAACAAGGTTGAGGAGTCAAGGGCCTGTTGCTGAGAAAGCTATGGAAGGCTTCGCAAGAGAGACAAAGAGATGCAGATAACATCAGTGTGTGTGATGCAGGAGGACTGGTTCATTTTCTGAAAAGGCCATTAGAAAAGGAAGAAGAAGAGCTTCTCATTTGGATTGGTAAAGAGTGCCTCACTTCCTCTTCTCCCTGCCATCAATCTATAACTTCTCTTCCCAGCTCCACTCCACCCAAAAGATTTGTTATTTCTCTGTTTTCCAGAGTGAGCAAGCAACAAAGTAATGAGATCCAGCAAAGTTGCATAAGTCCCTGAGACTTTCAATTATCTATTTCAGATCAAGTACAGAACATGTTTTCCCTCCTGCTAATGTTGAGCCTGGGATTGCAGCTTCATCAGGCAGCAGGTAAGAAAGGACAAAGGAGAGCCTGAAAAAGAGGAGCAGGTAGTGGCCTTTAGCCAAAGCCAATACTGAGAATGTGGTCCTCATGCTGAGGGCTTTCTTTGAGAAGAAGTGTGATTTCTGGTTGTTATAAGCACCACAAAAAGAATGGTGCCCCCAGTGGCTTGTACATGCCAATGTCTCTGTCTTACAGAAATGGGGCCTGAAAATATCGATCCGTCTATCCCCACTATCCAATGAGGGTAATGACAAGAAAAAAGACCACTCGGACCATGTACATCTGAACTGATACAAGAGAGCAAGGGTTGAGTTTCCTCAAAAGTGAGATGCTAAGCAGCTGTCCCCTTCCCTTCTGGCAGGGAGAATAAGAAGACATTGGTAGGGGACTCTGTTATTCTAAAGATAATGTCTTGCAAACATTCTGCCTGTTATTAGATATTCACGTGAGTTCCTCTTCTAAAAAGCAACAGTAGCAGTCATTGATCATTCATACCTCAATGTGGATTACCTGAATAGAAAACTCAGAGTCTTCCTAAAGTCCAAATGAACAATGAACTTTAATACTATGTCTTTGAACTTAAAGGAAGGACTTCTATTGGAGGTTGTGGGTGAGCAGGAAGGAAAGCACTTTCAGAGTTGGTTGTTCTCCTGGGGAAGGTAGTTCAGACCACGGGAGGGTGCAATCAGGACCATGAGTGCATTATTTTGGATGAACACCAGGAGGTAAGAGAGTAAGACAGAGGTAGGGACAGGGGATTAGGTCCTAATGATAGCAGTCCAAACTTCACAAGGAATCATCTAATATTCTGCCCTTGACTGAGAAATAATGGCTCCTTTGGCACTTGATAACCTTTTGAAGAGCTTTCTACTCCCTTCCAGCTGGTCCAAGACTGATCTTTTCCCAGTCACATTCCTCTCCCTCCCTTGGGCTGCCCAGCCCAGTCTAGCACTAGAAATATACAGTAAAATTTATTCTTTTTCGTAAAAATGTCTATCAGTTTTGATAAATGCATAGTCATATAACCACTACCACAGTGAAGATCCAGAACACCTCTATCGCTTTCCAAACAAACAAAAAGCCTCTCCCAACTCTTAAGCCTAAGCACCTACTAATCTATTTATTGTCCTTATACTTTTAATTTTTCCAGAATGTATAGAAATGAGATTAGTCATTAGATACACTTTTTTGTCTGGCTTCTTTCATTAAGCATAATGCATTTGAGATTCATCCATATTGTTGTGTGTTATCAATAGTTCATTTATTTTTGTTGTTGAGTATATTCCATTGTATATATAGTACATTTTGTTTATCCATTCACCAGCTAGGGGACATTTGGGATTTTCCCATTTTTGCTGATTACAAATGAAGTTTCTATAAACATTTGCATGTGAGTTTTTTTGTGTTTACATAGATTTTCATTTCATTTATGGGTAAATAGCTAGGAGTAGGATTGATAGGTCATATGGTTAAGTATATGGTTTAACTTTATAAGAAACTGTCAAACCTTTCCATAGTGGCTGTACCATTTTTGCATTCTCACCAGCTGTGTATAGAGTTCCAATTGTTCCTCATCTTCTCCAGCACTTGATATTTTTTTCTGTTTTTAAGTCATTCTAATAGGTGTGTAGAATTATCTCATTGTGGTTTTAATTTGCATTTTTCTAATGACTAATGATATTAAGTATATTTTTATGTACTTATTGGTCACTTGTATATCTTCTTTGGTGAAGTGTGTGTTCAAATCATTTAACCGTTTTTAATTGGGGTGTTTATTTTCTCATCGTGAAATTTGAGAGTTCTTTATTCCAGATACAAGTCCTTTATCAGATATGTGATTTGCAAATATTTGCCCCCAGTCTGTGGCTTGTCTTTTCATTCTCTTAACTATGCCTTTTGCAGAGCAAATATTTTAATTTTGATGAAGCCCAATTTATCAATTTTTTCTTTTATGGGCCATGCTTATGGTGTCATACCTAAGAACTCTTTGACTAACCTGAGATCTAAAAGATTTTTTTCTGCGTTTTCTTCCACACATTTTATAGTTGTACATTTTATATTTAGGTTATGATCCATTTTGAGTTAATTTTTGTATAAGGTGTGAGGTATAGATTGAGGCTCATTTTATTTTTGCATATGGATATTCAGTTGCTCCAGCCCCATTTGTTGATAAAAATGTCCTTTCTCCATTGGATAGCCTTGGAATCTGTCAAAAATCAATGAGTCATCTTTACGCGGGTCTACTTTGTTCCATTAATCTATGTGTATATCCTTTTGCCAATATCATACTTTCTTGATTAGTACAGCTTTATTGTTTATTTTTTCTTATATTTTTATTTCCAAACCCAAGGACATCTTGTAACCCAGAAACATATTTTATACCTTGTCATGTGTGGGAGGAAAGAGCAATGCCAATCTTCCTTTTCTCAGTGATGTTTCTCACTCTCCTCATGCTCTAGAGGAGGATGAAAACCAGAGGACACATGCTTGAGGTCACTCTGGGGCAGAGCCAACAGCCCGAGTCACTCTACTTGGCCCATCTTCAGCTCCAAAATGACTTGTGCTGAGTTATACAAAGGAGAAGAATCAGGTGGGGAAAGGATTTCTAAGCTAAGACTTGTCTCCATGCAGTGCTCCTACAGTGAGCAGACCATGAGTCAGGTGCACAGAGCAGGATTTTGTCCTAAACCAGGAACTTCAGAGGTTTTTTGAAGACTGTGGCTGTGTAAAGCACCCCCCGCCCCCTTGCTCACCTCTCCAATACATTGTATAGGAGTCTGAACAAACATAAGCTTCTGTCCCAAAACGGGAGGAAATGAGCTTTAAGAAGAAGCTATCTTGGGAGGCAATGCAAATGATTTGTTGTGTGTTTCCTGGAGATGTCACAGGTGCTGATTCTCATTGATGTCAGGTTGCAAATAAAATGCAAAGTTCCCCTGAGAATGTTCAAAAAGTCGCCAGCATTACTCAAGTTAGGTGCTTTAATCTGGCTAAAAGACCTGCATGTACAAATTTTTTATGTTTTTGTCAAGTCCTTTGCCCTTTAGTTTAGTTAAGGGCCCCCCAAATGAATGGAAAACCTGTGTTGTCTGCATCACTTTGTAGTTTGGAAACTTTCCAGTTTTCTCCTTTGTCTGATAACGTCAGGTGTTCAAAGCTAAGTTTAGGCTTAATTTAATAACTATGTGGCACACGAAATAGAAAACAAATGTCTTTTCCTTAACATTAAGCTAAAAAAAAGGTTTATCTCATTAATGGATGCAGTGTACACATGCCAGCTGATGTATAGTCATATCTGTAGAGTTAGTAGCAGCACAGAGATGAATGTGCATTGGAGCCAGAGAGATGAAATTTAATTCTAATTCCACGAGCTACCACTCTTTGACCTTGGTCAAGTTGTGTTACTTCTTTAAGCCTCAGTTTCCCCATCCATAAAATGTAGATAGTAACTCCTACCTTGCAGAGTTGTTGGGAGCATTAAATGAGCTGATAATAAAAGAGTTAGCCCAGTGTCTGACTGATTGTAAGTGTTTAAGAAATGTTAACTATTACTCTATTTCCCAATAATAGTTCAAGTGCAGACCAGTATTATAAATCTGCTTCTCTAACATTAATGTGTATGCAAATCACTCTGACCTTGTTAAAATGCAGATCTGATTCCCCAGGTCTGGGGCAGGCCTGAGATTCTGCATTTCTACCTAGCTCCCAGGTGAAGCTAAGCACAGCACTTTGAATGGCAAGATGGTAAAAGATGTTTGCAAGCTCAGGTGTTTGTCTAACTAATGGTTCTCAATACTGTCTGCACATTAGAAGCTCCCAGGAAAAATTGTTTTTTAATTGTTGCTGGCCTCACCCTCAAAATAATTTAATTTTACCAGATCAAAAGTGGGGTCTGGGCATTAGTAGTTTTGCCTCCCAGGTGATTCCAATGTCAACCAAGATTGAGGCCCTTTATTTAGTGAATTCACACAGAATTGTCTGCAAGAGCGTATTGATTTCCTCTGTAATTTACAACAACTAAGACTGTTTTAGGATTTCAAAAGTGTTTTGCACTTCCTAAAACCCTTGATTTGTATGGGGTAATCGAGCTCAAAGCTTTGCATGTCTTAGAAGCTTTCACTGAGACAAAATTAGACCAAACAACAATGAATCTTCTAGTTATTCTGAGCTACTCAGATACATGACTCATGTTTGCTAACTGCTCTTTTCTCTTATAAATATTAGCCAGAAAATGTCACCTGTCTAGAGGTAGCATGCTTTATGCCTACCACCCCTAGAACCTCTCTGAACAAAGCAAAGAGGAAAAACAGGCAGAAAATGGACTTTTATCAAAGGTCCAGGCAGTAAAGAGGGGAGTTCTGCTGTATGCTAAGGGGAGTTCCAGAGGAAGTTACAGGCGTTCCCTCTTTCATGAGAAAAAAGCATGATGTGGTAAATAAATTTGCTAAAGAGAGTCAATAGCGTCTCTACCCAAAGTCTTCTATTTAATTATTGTTTTCGCTTAGACTCAACAACTAACCTTCCTTGCAAACTCTTCCCTGTTTGCTGTTTTACCTTGTGTAATAAAACAAGTATTATGAGAAAAGTATGAATAGTTGTAAATTCTTTTTTTCCACAAGTTTTCTCGGTGTGAAAGTAGTAAGTTCTTGAACTCAGCAGAGAAGATGGTTAATGCATTTTTGATGAAGGAAGGAATCAATATTCTTCCAGGGAAGGGTGGATTTGGTATCAGGTGGCTCTG
Source organism: Avahi laniger (assembly GCA_963575035.1). Lineage (NCBI taxonomy): Eukaryota > Metazoa > Chordata > Mammalia > Primates > Indriidae > Avahi > Avahi laniger. The sequence continues at coordinate 21,797 of CAUYSK010035739.1, forward strand.
TCTTAGGCATAACAGACGTAACAACTCAAGTATTTGGAGATGGTTTTCATCATGAAGGGATCTACTCCTAAGAAGGTCCCACTATAGAGACCCTGAGGTGTGAGTTACCACAAGTGTACGGCAGATTCTGCAAGATGGAATCATATAGAAAATCCAGTTTCACAAAAACTATGCCAGGGTCTTCTCAACCTGGCCCAGCAAGTGCAGGTGTGATTAGCATTGTTTATGCAGAAGTACTCCCGTACGGTCCTGCTCCCGCTCCTGTCCTGCACTGAAGAATGCTGGGCTTGTGCGAACTCCTCTCTGTACCACAGATCTCCGTAGAAAGGCACATGAATGTTCTACCAGTGGTTAAAAAACGGGTGGAGGCCAGATATAAACTTGTCAGTCATTTCAGATAAATCTCAAGTTTGTGCGTGTCACTATCAAGTGTGTCATGTGGCAATTATTAATAAGAAAGCCAAATTGTGTGATCTCAGGCCAGCCACAGTTTGATGAAAGGAAAACAGAAGTCAGTATGATCAAACTCATCCTTTCTTTCTCCCTCTCTCTTCCTGTCATTTATTTGCCAAACTCTTAACAGAAACTCAGTATGTGCTGGGTACTGCAGATATCAAAGCACACTCAACCTGGTCATTGATTTCAAAGACTTGCAGGTTAGTGGGAAGGAAAACTTGAATCAGAAGAGAATTGCAACATGAACCATTCAAGCAGCAGAAAAAAGTTACTCATATTGTGAAATCTGGTCAGGGAAGGGACTGTCCTTCCTGGCTAATAAAGGATGGCCACACATTCCATATATGAATTTCCACTTTCCCAACATTAAAACACGGTACAAAAGAAAGGAACAAACATTTGCTGACTGCCCACTACCTGCAAAGCTAAGCCCTTCACATCTACCACCTCATTCAGTTTTCACCACAATACTGAGACATGGCTGTCAGCCTTGTTTTACAGACAAAGGGGCTGAGCCTGACAGAGGTTAAATGACAGGCTCACAGTCAAAGGACTCCTAATCTTAATACAGTCAGGATTTGAACCCAGGCTCATCTGTCACTAAATCCTGTGCTTTTCCAATACCATGTTTCATACTGAAACAACCTCTTGAATAACTAGTGCTTAGATGAAGCCCCTAAATATTGTTGAAGGGATGATTTGATTGGATAAATTAATGAATAAAGGAAGCAAGCCCTCCTGAACATAATTTCATCTAATCTTCTGTGATGATTTAGAAACTACTTTGAGATCTTTCAATACCTCCATTATAATGAATTAATCCATCATTAATGATAGAAATAACATAATTTTGTACAGTTTCTCATACTTTATTCATGCAAACACCACTTTCGCTACTTTTGCCACATTTGGCCATTGCTAATGCTATTATTTTTTTATAGAATAATAAAATTGATTTCAATCAACCCAGGTTTTAATTTTTTTCAACCAAGCAGGATAGCCCTGTGGTAGATGGAAAATCGATATCACTTGTGCTGGTAAATAGAGGATAGGAACCAAAATAAAGGCAAAGAGAATAAAGCAGTGTTATCAAATTATTATTAGGTGTTATGATCTACCTAGAAGCGTCCTGTTTTATTAAAAGGAAAAATAGCCAGTGTTAGAGGTGTGGGAGTCTGGTTGGAAATTATATGTAATTGAGGGATTGAAATAGAATTAAAAAGGGAATAAATTCCTCTCTGAATAATTCAACTTCCTTTAGGCCTTGATTCTTCCCCATTTAAAACATCTTACATACTTCCGGTGGTATGTGCCTCACAGTTTGGGAAATACTGTTTGAGTGGAAATGACAGATTTTGAAGTCAAACATCTGACCGGCTCTGAATTTTAAGTTTATTAACTGTATGTCCTGAAGCGAACTTCTTTGACCCAGTTCCCTCAACTATTTCCTACTGACAATAGATATCTCATGGTCGTATTTTCAGTATTAAATGAGTGGCTAGCACAGGGCCTGACATGGCACATAGTAGGTATACATTAAATATCAATTCCATTTTTCCTTTCCCTTTGACATGTACAGGGGGCTTGTATGATGTGATGGTTAACAGCATTTGGCACTTAAAAATACCTGGTCTGATCCTGGCTGTGCAATCTAGGGCAAGTTGCTTAACCTTTCTATGCCTCAGTTTCATTTTTTAAAAAGAGGATAGCAGTATTGCCCACCTCACTGGCTTCCTGGGAAGACTAAAGGAGATAACATATTAGCAGAGTGTCTAACACACAGTAAGAACTCAGCAAATAATAGTTGTTATTATTGCTGTCACTGGTGAGACAAAGTGACATCTGGGAAGGAAAGATATACATTGGTCCATATGGATTGAAGAAAATGAACCCATATAATAGGATGTGAAGGCAATTAAGTAAAAGGGGCTCAGATCTTGATGGCAGGGGACTCATAGGAGACATTTGTTGTCACGCGAGGGATGATCTGGAGTGACTGCAGGGCTGTCGGGGAGAGAGTGGGAGAGGTTCCCAAGAGCAAGTGGTGCTGCCCACCGGAGCTCTTGCTGGGTGCCCAGGGAGGCGCAGGAGGGCAATCAGCTGCACAGGTGAGAGTGTTTAGAGGAGAGAACTAGCTCAGAGCGGCAGGTCGAGAATTCACTCTTGTCCAGGAAGATGGGGTAAAGGAGAGGAAGGACCCCAAGGGAATGCCCAGATGATAAGAGGCATCTCCTGGAAATTGGGGGTGGATAGGTGTCAGCTCCCACTTTGTAAGAACTGGAATGTAAAGTAAAGGCAGACAATGACAAAATGTCTTATTTTCTTTTCAGCTTTATTCACAGTGACACTCCCTAAGGAGTTGTACATAGCAGACTACGGCAGCAATGTGACCCTGGAGTGTGACTTTGACACTGGAGGTCATGTGAAACCTGAAGCAATAAAAGCCACTTTGCAAAAGGTAGAAAATGATACATCGTTGCCTGCTGAAAGAGCCGCTTTGCTGGAGGAGCAGCTGCCCCTGGGGAAGGCCTTGTTCCACATCCCTCGAGTCAGAGTGAGAGACGAAGGGCAGTACCGCTGCGTGATCATCTGTGGGGTCTCCTGGGACTACAAGTACCTGACTCTGAAAGTCAGAGGTGAGTGGTTTCAAGGACTAGAACCCACAGAGGCATCTCTCCAACAGGGAACCTGCATTCGCTGCAGTAACGGAAACTCACTAAAAGTCGCTCAAGCGAAAGCTGGGAGAATGGTTCTAAGGAGACAAACAAACCTATTTCAGAGAAAACAAAAGAACCTGCTCAGAAATATTTTTTGGCATCTGAGTATAAATCAGCTGAAGTAAAAGTCAATAGGAGTAGGAGTTGGAGGAATAAAATGGGGCTAGAGGAAGTCAGGAACATGAGTCCCTGAAAGGTGAGAAGTTGCTAAAGATGAGCTTTGCCTAGTTCACAGTTCTCCCAGGGAATATCTCTGATTTGATTATTAAGCTACTCTTTTTCAGTAGTTTATTTCTCTAGTCCAGAGTTTTCTAAACCGTGGTTGCAACCCATGAATGGATTAAAATATCAATTTAATGAGTAGCAATGAAATGGATGTTTTTCCCCAAAAAGGAATGAATAAAATAGAATAGATCAGAGGATATCACACAGTAGAGTTGAGTGTTGTTCTGTAAAATTCTTGTTCTAGAGGACAGAGAGAGAGAGAGACTCTGTGTGTGTGTGTGTGTGTGTGTGTGTGTATGTGTGTGTGTGTGTGTGTGCGCGCGTGTGCGTTGGGTCATGGTGTAAAATTAGATTTCTTACTCTGGTTCATAAAAGGTCAAAAGTTTGGGGAGCACTGCTCGAGCCCAAGCCCCATCTCTAGCAGATGAAGTAGTAGAGGTCCATAGAAGCGAAGTGGGTGGCCCGAGAGAGCCCCTTAGGTCAATAGCTTTCCCACTCCTCTGGATTCAGGGCTCTCTCCACCCCAACACAAGCCAAGCACCTAAATCTGAAGAGAATCTTCACATTCTTGTTTGTTCTGGGAAAGGTCATGTAACAACTGCGAAAGAATTGATTTACCTTGTTCACTGGCTTATACTTTCCAGGCTTCATTGAGTGTTCTGAGTTAAATTATGCCAATATTTCTCTGGCCCCTCCCTCTTCCACTCCTTAGGCCTAAGAAGGTCTGTACTGTCTTCTAGACTGCAGTGGTCCCCAACCTTTTTGGCACCGGGGACCGGTTTGCTGGAAGACAATTTTTCCATGGACGACACAGGGGCAGGAGTTGTGGCGGAGCTCTGCCTAACAGGCCTGGGGGTTGGGGACCGCAGTTCTAGGGGGTCTGTGGATTTTGGCCTGCAAAGACCATTAACCATGGCAGCAATGCTGTGACTTTGTGCTCTGCTACAAAGAAAGACAAACTAGAAGGATTAGACACAATAGTGAATGTTGTTTTCATCTGGGTCCTTGGGCAGGTTATTTCACCTTTCATAACCTCACATTTTTTATTTGTAAAAGGAGGGCAATAGTATCAATAGTACCTACCACATAGGATTGTTGTAAACGTTAAGAGAGATAATGAACATAAAGAACTGAGTGTGGTGACTGGCATATGGTAAATGTCCAGAGATTTGGCTAAAAGATCAGTTGCTACAGGGACAGTGACCTCCTCACACCTCAACCATCAGTGAGTCACCAGGAAAGCCATTACCCTAAATGCAACTGTTTTCTGTCTCCATTGCATTTCCTACATCCAAGCATCAGCTGGGAGAAACTCTAGAACACTGAAGTCAGTCTGAGTTCAATTCACATAAGGAAAGGAGGCTGTATGTTCTCAGGATCCCCTAATGCACTCATGTATCCGCATCCCTAAATCACCACCCCTGTATTTATTGATCTCTCTCTGAATGCTATACTGAGGGCTAGCCATCCCACCCTTTCCCTCAGGCTGAGGACTGCCTCTCATTCCTGGGAAGGCACCCTGCCCACTTCCTTACCTAGACCAGGGATTTCTCAGGTGGAAGGGATTTGCACCTTAAAGTAATGGTCATCAAACTGGGATTTATGGAAATCACAAAGACTTTCTAAGGCAGGAGTCCCCAACCTACGGTGAGTTGTATAATTACTTCATTATATATTAGAGTGTAATAATAATAAAGTGCACAACAAATGTAATGCTCTTGAATCATCCTGAAACCATCCCCCCATCCTCCCCATCCATGGAAAAATTCCAAGAAAATGGTCCCTAGTGCCAAAAAGGTTGGGGACCACTGTCTAAGGGATGTCTGGGCACAAGCAGTTTTAGGAAACAAGTTTCTAGATCCTCATCTTCCCCAGGTGTCCCTTTCTAAAACTGGTGAGCCTGAGAATGCACTTGCTAGGCAAGGTTCTTGAGGTTCCCCTGATATACTTCCTCTTCCTCCTCCTATTGCTTTCTCCTACTTCATAAAAAGCCTGCTTCTCACTGACCATGAATATAGTCAGTTGTCCCAGGGTGTAAAGACCTCCGCAGTGCTAAACAAAAGAGTGATCAGAAACACAGATTCCTTATGGAACTATCGTGACTAACAAATCCTTTTGCAAATATGAAGGATCAAATTTTCAACAAAATTGAAGGAGACCCTAATAGAGTTAACAGCTGATAATCAAAAATGAGTGATTTTTGCCACATAAATCGTCATTCAAAGAATGAAATGACATTGCTATAACAAAACTGCTTCCACTCCCACTGACTGACTCATATGAGCACAATTCTTTAGCCCTTTTAGCTGCAAAAAACTCGAAAAATGTAAATAGAATTGATGCTGAATTCTGCCCTATAGAGTCATTCCAACCACGTCATATGCATCCTCAGATTCTTGAACAATTTGTAAAAGAGAGCCCCATCATCTCAGTAAGGGACATGCTTCCAGGAAATTTTTATCTTTTATGTCTAATAATTATCAACATTCATAATGTTTTACATTTTGATCAAATATTTGCTGTTAATGGAAATTAGATCTCAATGCAGAAGAAAACTTTGAACCCTTAATGCCTTATAGTCACAAGAAAAAAAAAATTTAACTTCAATAGCTATAAATATTTTACTGTTGTAAAGACACATAAGGACAATGAAAAAAGGAGGTGCCAGACAAAAATATGTTGCATTACAATAAAATTCTGTAGGGAAAGTAAGATGGGAAGTGAGGTTCAAGGAATAAAAAGAAACAATGTAAAGCTCTGACTGTTAAACCAGAATTTTCATATGTGATTTTCAATGGATTATGGTGTGTATAAAAAACACCTTCTTTTTTAAAACTCAGTCGACTTTAAGATCCATAAAAGATACCTTCTTTGATATTTAGATGCCACCAGATACATATGTAAGAATGAAATAATTGTTTCATTAAAAAATATATTTGTAAGATGCCAAACATTATCTATTTTTCCAGTGTAGAAACTTATGAAGAATTCTAAGAATCAAATTAATATATGTGACCCTCTGGGAGACTGAGTGGGAAGATAGCTTGAAGCTCAGCTCAGGAGTTCAAGATGAGCCTGAGCAAGAACAAGATCCCGTCTTTATTAAAAATAGAAAAAATTAGCCAGGCATAGTGGTGCATGCCTGTAGCCCCAGCTACTCAGGAGGTTAAGGTAGGAGGATTGCTTGAGCCCAGGAAGTTGAGGCTGCTGTGAGCTATGATGACGCCACAGCACTCAGGCAACAGAGTGAGATTTTGTCTCAAAAAATAAAAATAAAAAAAACTTAATATGCGAGAAGGTGCATACTGCAACATAATTCTTTCAAAAAGGACACAAGAAAAAAAGTTGAACACCACCACCTAAGAATATCCTACCCTGATCTGGAGTCTCTAAAGAAAGCAGGATATATCTGGGGCCCCAGTGAAGGTCCCCATAAATGGAGTAGAATTAGAGGAAGGACATGCTTTTATCTTAAAATGCCTGATCTGTGGCATAAGCCTTGAAAATATAGCAGCTTCTTTGGTGTCTGGGCAGCAATTTGTATTAAATATAGTGAAAAGAAAGTTGATTTCAAAAAGGCACAGAAAACACTAGGTGGAATGGCTAGAAAGTCTGGAAGAAACAGTAATAAAGGGCTGTGGTTTCTGAAAAGCCAGGTTGCAGCTCTGGGTCGGGGAGCAGTTCGACTGAGGAAGGGCAGGGAGGCGTGAAGAACGGAGGTATAGAGAGCCCAGGCCCACCATGCAGGGGCAGGGAACCTGTGGCCTTCTGATTTCAAGATTGTTCTATTTTAAGCACGAAAGGAGGCAAGAAAAGCTTCATTTTTCTCTGATGCACCCCTTTTAATAAAAGGATTTGTTCTGTAAAATTTGGACTCAGTTAAAAGGCTGCATTTAAGGACCTAGAAGGCCACATGTGGCCTTAAGACCACAGGCTCCCCACCCCTGAAAGGGTCTTGCAGAGGAGCTGGGGTTGAGAGCTGGTCCATGCAAAGGATTCCAGACAGGGTCACAGAGCAAACCCTAAGAAGAACATGAGAGCAGCCAAACCATCCTGAAGGCCTGGGCAGGAGATAGGGAAGAAGGGAGCCAACACATGAATGGGCTGAAGCTGACAGAAGTACTACAAATCAGCAAAAAGCCCAAGATAGACAAGAATGCCACTTAGCAAGTGGAGGAAGGCGGCAGCACAACTTCCATTACAAGGGCCTTCGCCCTAAGAAGACGAAGACCAAGCGCACAGGGAGGAAACAGTCTAAGAGAAGCAAAGCAAGAGTGAAAAGATGACTGTACATTTAAGCCTCTAGGCCGCGGGAAAGCATTGGCTAAAAGAATTTACTGACAGAGCTAAATCTCTGATCTTCCTGTCTTTCCTCTACCCCCTGATTTTCAAAGAGGGAAAAGCTGTGAATTACAAACTCTTTAACCTGATATTCCCCTCTGAGCAGTTTAACAGATGAATTGGAAGCCCTAAAAGATTTATTTTAGTGGTTACTAGAAGTCTGCATGGATTCTCTAAGACCAAAGCATGTGAAACTATATTCGTTCACCTTATTTGCTGTTATTATTGTTATAAAGCAGATAATACTGTGTACACAGCTTGTCTTATTTTAGAAATGATATAATAGCATTGTCCATAACATATTTATCAGGCAGCGAGAGTTAACCAGGGAAACAGAAACCATTTAAACCTGTGGAAATCTAAAGCAGAAAAGAGTAATGGTTTTAATGAGAGAGACTGAGCAGCCAACCAGGGAACAGGGAAGCAAATCAGCAATTAGAAGTAGCAGAAGCTGCTGCTACAGCCAGGCTAGACAGAAAAGCGGAAGGCAGGGTTAATGGAGCCCAGAGGTTAGAGTCCCTCGACACTCACTGGAACCCAGTCGGCCTGTCCGTTGGTAGCTGGAGCCAGGGAAGAGAGTCATCTGCTGCTGGAGAAGCCATCAAAGCACAGAGCATGGGGAGAAATACCCTTCCTTCTCTCTCCCATCCAGCCTCCAGTCTTCCTCTCCTGCTTCCTATTGGCTGCCAAGAGCCTAGGATACACAGCCTGCAGTAGTCTGCCTTCCTGCAATGCAGAGCAGAGAAGAAAAAGTGAGGGACGGATCCTGGCAAACAGACCCAGGACCCACAAAGCACACACTTCATGCATAAGGTGGTAAAATGTGGGATGAATAATAGCACAGTTGACTAAATCTGTAACAGACTAAGCCAGGGCCAGCAAAGGGTGATTAACAGCAACCTGGAGACAATCTCCACGTGCTAAGGGGTCTGTTATTCAGGTGGCAAGGGTCTAGCCAGCCTAGCTGGGCAGCAGATCATACATTTAACAAAATTGTTCTTATGACCTTAGGCTGCATTAAAACCCTTGGTTTGGCCCAAAGTGTGTTCGCCTCATAGGAAGTAATTAGTCACACTGTAATTTGTGCTGTTTGGATAATATTAAGAACTTGGCAAAAATAAAGTGTACCCAAAGACCAATATCTGGAAATGGGTCCAGAGACTATGTCCTGTGAAATATAGTTACAGGAAGTAGACATGTTTTATTTGGGTTGAAAAGACTATATGGGGTCTTTCCAGTTATCTTCAAACACCTGAAAGGTTTCCTGTAACATGGAAGAGGTAATAATTGCTAACAGTACTATGTTCTGGGGTACCTACCTCATTTATTCATTCTAACACTTTGTTATGGGTAAGTATTACTGTATCCATTTTATAAATGAGAAGACTGAGGGTTTGAGAGGTCATGTAACTAACCCTTGGCTAAAGCCTAGTCAGACCTTTCAGATTTTAAAGCCTATGTTTTTAACTGCTATGCTTACCCTGTGTCGTTTTACCAGACTAGAGAATTACCAATGGGTTGAGGCTACAAAAAGGTAAAATTTGGCTTGACATGAGGAAAATCTTTCCAATGAAAGTATAACTTACTTATCATATAATCATGGCAAAGGTTGCTTTTGAAGGAAGAAGGAGTTTCCATTTCTAGATGTACTTAAAGTTAGTTATCTAGCAAGTTATTAACATCAGAAGATACATATTACTAAAGATAAAAACAGACATTTCATAATGATAAAAGGGTCAATTCTACAGGAAAACATAGCAATTCTAAATGTGTATGCATCTAGTAACAGCTTCGAAATATCAAACAAAAATTGGCATACTTAGAAGGAGAAATAGACAAATCCACAATCATATCTGAGATTTCAGCTCATCTCTATTATAACTGTAGAACAAACAATTAAATAAAATAGAAGATCTGAACAACACAATTAGCTATCTTGACCTAATTGACTTATGGTATATAGAACTTACACCCGCTTGGGTGTAAGTGAAAAGCTCCTTAGCCCTGGGGTGTGAGGGGGAAAAGGGGTGGAGTGGACAAGAGTCCGTGGGGGTGCCCAGTCCCAGGAGAGGGGACAGAAGTGACAGGCCTGGAATTATTAGGATGGGCCTTTGTGCTAAGTAGCAATGTGTGTCTACCATTTGGGCCATCGGAGGTACCGCTGGACAGGAGCCGCCATATGTGCCCTTTCCCCTCCTCTCTCCACGACTCTTCATATCCCAGCTTCTTCCAAGGGGGCAGGGAAAGGGGAGACATTTTTTTGTATCTACACACATATATACATATATCAAGTTCTAAATTATTGGTAGTTCGTCTGGATTTCCAGAATCACTCTGCGGCCCTGCTGGCAGCTGGTAGGCTACAACCCTGGTCCCCACCCACAGCCGCCTCCTGTTCCCCCTCAAGCCAACTGTGCAGCCCACAAGAAGGCCCTGTGGGCCCCCTTGCCCAGCACTGCCCCATGAGAAGCCCCAGCGGTCCTCCCAGGCCCCAGGAGCACCAGCCCCTTGGTCATCTGGGGTTTGTCATCACCATGTTCTCTCCCTGTTGTCATTACCAGGTCCTTCTGCCACCTTCTGGGAGAAGGAAACCAAAGGATCTAAAAGGGGGAGTTGGGGAAAGCTTTCCGCCTCTCCCTACTCCCTTTTCCCACACCCTTTACTCCCCAGCCAGAGAGATGCTGCTCATACAGAAAAGACTATTGACAGATGATTTATTTTTCTCTGACCTTTCATCCTTGGAGAAAAAAGAGACAAAATGACCATAAAAGACCAAAAAAAAAAGTCAGAAAACCCTCAATCCTGGCCAGGCGCGGTGGCTCACGCCTGTAATCCTAGCTCTCTGGGAGGCCGAGGCGGGCGGATTGTTTGAGCTCAGGAGTTTGAAACCAGCCTGAGCAAGAGCGAGACCCCATCTCTACTAAAATTAGAAAGAAATTAATTGGACAGCTAAAAATATATATAAAAATTAGCCGGGCATGGTGGCGCATGCCTGTAGTCCCAGCTACTCGGGAGGCTGAGGCAGGAGGATCACTTGAGCCCAGGAGTTTGAGGTTGCTGTGAGCTAAGCTGACG
>CAUYSK010035742.1:0-18695 GCA_963575035.1 Avahi laniger
TCTGAAAGGAATAAAAATGTGTTTTCCTCAAGGCGCCCAAGGTAGTCACGTACCAGGAAGTAACTGCCGGACATAGAAAAAGTATATAATAAAACGACTGGTAGAATTCACTACTTCAGTCTTGTACGTCTTGTGTGTGTGTCCGTGTGTTTCTTTCTGTGTCCATTCCCCATTCTGCAATCCGGGCCACGACATTAATTCTAAAAGAATCACATTGCCATTTTTAATATGAATAAGCTTGAGTATATAATCATTCCACATGTCACAATAAAATTTAAGCATAAGTTCGAGTCTTTGAGAAGCTGATAAAAGGCTTTTTAATAGTTGTTAGAGGTCACTGTAAAAGGGAAAATCATTTTCAAAATAACATTACCTTCTGTGCCAATAATCATCTATTTGAATAAAATTAGCCAAAAAGTTGGGTCATAACTTAATAAAATATCAGGCAACAAACTAACCAAACCAAAGTAAGATAAACTAAAAGAATAGACTGTAAAGAGCTGCCTTGAGGCCAGCTTCTCCCCCAGTGTTTCTTGTCTCACCAAATGTCATTCTAGTTGCCTATACCCCCAAATGTGGGCGTCATCCTTGACAGGGCTCTCTCCCTAACCCATCCCAATTCAATCTATTACCGAGTCCTGTGGATTCTATCCACAAACTCTTTGTAGTCTGCCACTTTGCCACATCTCTACTGTTTCGACTTAGGCAAAACAAGGTCTTCAAACTAGGCTGCAGTACCCAGTATCTCTGGATAGAGCACAGACTTTCAGGGTTGCAAAGATTCTGATGGTTTAAAAGGAATTCAATTACAGAGCCAGGTCTTCATATAGACCTTTTCCTAACATCATGAAGATTTGTCTTTCCTAAAAATAATTCCCCTTTCAGAATTTCGCTTCACCCACTCTGCAAGAGAAAGGCCCTCCACCCATCCCACTATAGCGCTTTGCCGAGGTGTAAAAACCTGCAAGAACACCAAAGAACCAATGCAAAAAAAGTAATTGGCAAGGGAGAAATTAAAGCATCTATAATGCATTCTAGCGCTTCCCATCTTTTCTCTGTCTCTACTTCTGCTAAAAGTGAAGAGTGGTGCTGGAAAACACAGCTATTGGGATGTCCTGGAATCAAATATATTGTACAATGTGGGCAGTGGGGTTAATAAGGACTTTCTTTCAATGGGCTGTTCTCTGCCATACCCCAACTAGTGTCAAAGAAGGCTTTGCTCTTCATGGAGAGCCTATTGAAATGGAAAACAGAGAGGATCAGTAAGAAATGTTAGTCACTAAGTAAAACTTCTTTCATGTATTACAATGTAAGCAATATTTTCAGCTGTTCATAAGACTCATTTCTACCAGACAGCTAAAAATAAAAGCAGTACTGGTTAGTGGCACTCATTGTTTTTATGTAACTAAAATATTTTCCAGACTATCAGATTCTTCAAAACACCCTGGATGAAACCTGAGGACTAAAATATTATATGACTTTTTTTAAATTCATTGTTATATAAAAAGTTAGTTAAAACATATTTTATCTAATTATATCATGAACTATATATTCCAATTACATTCAACCTTCATCTTATTTCATTTCATAAAATATATAACATTTTATGTCTACTATTAACAAAAATATTATTTCCTACTGCTTGACCAAATAGATCTTGTGGCTTCATATACTTTGCTCTTTCATTAAATGCATATAAATATTTTCATCATGATATACATGACATTAGGTGAGTTACTTCTGGAGTAGGCACTATGATTCTTACTTTATAGCAAAAACCAATGACCCACAATCAATGCACACCCTCACACACACATTTACCAAAGAAATATCATGTTTTTAATCATACCTCTTCTTTCATAAATAATTCATATATTAACTACATTTTGCATTGCATTATTACAATTTAAGTAATGAGAAATGGCATATAGTTTACTCTTACTTGTATAACTTATAAAAATGGATAAATTGTATCTATATTATTTAATATTGACTTGATTGATTTTAGTAATACTTTTTAAAATGCATTCATATTTTTTTTTTTTTTTGAGACACAGTCTTGCTCTGTCGCCAGGGCTAGAGTTCCGTGGCGTCAGCCTAGCTCACAGCAACCTCAAACTCCTCGGCTCAAGGGATCCTCCTGCCTCAGTGCATTCATAGTATTTTCCCAGTGCTTTCTGTAACAGTTTTTGAAATGTTTATTAATGAAGTTATTTGAATTGAAAAATGAAGCTAGGTTTTATGATTAAAAATCAATCTGATTTGGCTAATTGATTTGACAATACTAATTATATTGCAGACACTTTCCAGAAATTAAATGAGCTAAATCCACAGATTCATGCTTTTGACAAAAAATATCATTGAAAGACATAAAAATATAAATCCCTTAAAATTTTATTGGCAAAGAAGTATTAAAATTTTTTAAATATTTTTAATTTCCTAAATCTTTCTGAGAATATTAGGTTAAATGAGGTGTCTGTTAGTGAAAAAACAATACAGTATAATTATGGTATTTGATAAAATAACATTGTTTTTTGGTAATTGGGGAAAGGATACTTCTCTGAAATTGAGAAAATTAATGAATCTCATGTCTAGGTAGTCAGCACCACCCTTAGATCCAGGCGGCATCTTCTACCCTTGTCTGGCTGCACTCCTCCCCAAGGAGCAGGGAGCCCATAGGGCCAAGCCTGGGCCTCCCTCTTCTAGGCTGCACCCACTGGTATTGAGGACCCCAGAATTACCATTTCCAAGACCTGCTTAGACCAACATGTGGCTGGGGTAAGGATGAGGAGAGAGGAAGGCAGAGCGTCGAGGTCATCTGCAACCCCCTCGTCCTAGGCTGCAGGGGCCGCCTTCTCACTGTGTGCTCACATGGCCTTTCCTCCGTTGCGCCTGTGTAAAGAAAGCTCCAGCCTCGCTCTTACAAGGACACTAATCCCATCATGGGGACTCTACCTCTTGCTTATCTAAACCTAATCACCTCCAAAAGGCCCCATCTCCTGACACCATCGCATTGCGGGTTAGGGCTTCAACACATGAAATTTGAGGGGACACAGCATTCAGTCTATAGCACATGGGAAGCTACTTCCTGCCTCAGCACCTGTGAGTGTTCTTCCCTCAGTCTTTGCTTCTTTCACTTCCCCACTCAGCCTTCAGGGAAAAATTGAAATGTCACTTCCACAAAGAAGCCTTCCTTGGCTTCCCAATCTGAATTAGGTCCCTTGGCAAATTCTCTCAAAACATCCTGTAATTTTCCTTTATGGAGCTTATTACAATTTTTTTTTTTCTTAGAGACAAGGTCTCTCTGTCACCCATACTGGAGTACAGTGGTGTGATCATAGCTCACTGCAGCCTCAAACTCCTGGGCTCAAGTGATCCTCCCACCTCAGCCTCTTAAGTAGCTGGGACTACAGGTGTGTGCCACCACACCTGGCTAATTTTTAAAAATTTATCATGGAGACAGGGTCTCACTATATGGCCCAGGCTGGCTTAAACTCCTGGCCTCAAGCAATCCTCTGGCCTCAGCCTCCAAAACTGATGGGATTGCAGGTGTAAGCCACTGCACCTGGCCTCATTACAATTTATAATCACATATCTTTTGGTTCAATTATTAGTTTAATATCCGTCACACTAATTAGACTTTGCTCCACAAGAGCCTGTTTTCTGTTTTATTCAACACTGAATTCTCAGCACAATGCCTAACGTATAGTAGGGTCTCAACTAATATTTATTAAAGAAATAAAATAAGATTGCTAAATAAATTAGCATTTTTCCTTACAAAGATATCAGGGCCCATGTAGGCATCATATTTTTCTTCTACTTTTTATCTCTAATTTTTGAGAATGAAACTCACCTATTTTTGAAAAGTTTTCTATGCTTTGTCAATTTCCCACTCCTCTACAATCTGAAACAGACATCGAAACTCTACTTTTTGGTTAAATCCATAGCAGTTGTACAGTCAGGTTACATTTGTGTGTGCACTTGTCTGAATTATGTTTATAGATGTTAACTCTTCCACACATTTCTGTGGTGAATCTTTTCAATTGAGTGCTTGTCAACTAGTTTGCACTTTGATGTGTCTGATGAGAAATGAGCTCTTTCATAAACTCAGACAGAAAGGGTCTGGATCAAGACCAACCACTCTGTGTAACCTGAGCCATTTGCTCAGCACTTTAACTCTGTTTTTAAGCTGAAGGAAATCTTAAAGGTCATCCTGTTTCTCCTTGCCATTTTGCAGATGAGTGACTTTCCATTGATACAGGCATTGTTCTTACACCCCACAGACAATTTTCATTTTACTTTCCTAAAGTAAAATTAATTCATATTAAAGTTATGTCCTCAAAGGAAATAATCTTTAAAACATATGCTTAAAAGCTAAAAGTATTGCCCTGCTCCTGTACACACTTGCTTCTATTGTGAACTCAAATTCAGTGATTTCAGGTTATCTCAATGCCCACGTTGCTAAACACCTGATGGATATCTGGAAGTCTGCTTTTAAATGACTAATCCATTCTTGGTTAATCCAAATTTGAATTTCAAAAAAATGTGAGTGATGAACAAGCTTTGATATTTTTTTAAGGTCTTAATTGCTTAAATCCAGATCTGGAATGAAGTTCACCAACAGGTTTCATGTGAAATGGTTCTGACTGGCTGATTGGGGACAGTGTTGCGTCCAGACCTGGGATCTCATGTCTGAGTTTCTGGACTCTATGAATACGTTACATTACATGACAAAGGGGAATTAAGGTAGCAAATGGAATCAAGGTTGCTAATCATCAGACCTTAAAGGATGGAGATAACCCTGGATTATCTGAGTGGGACAAATGAAATCGCAGGGGTCCTTAAATGTGGAAGAGAGAGGCAGAAAAGTAGGTCAGAAAGATGCCTTGCAAGGAAGACTCGCCTGGCCATTGCTGGCTTTGAAAATGGAAAGAGGCCATAAGCCAAGGAATAAGTGAAACTGTCCCTATAAAATCAACTGAAACCAAGGGGTTAAAACTTCACTAGAGGTCAAAGCTTTGCAAAGTATAGCTAAGAATTAACCAGCTTCTGACCCTAGAGCCCGCTTCCCTATAATTGCTTACTGTTTAGGAGTTTTGGCATAAGATTTATAACTTCCCTGAATCACTTCTATAGATAACACCTCTATTGTAAAACTAAAACTGCCTTTTAAGATGTTTTCCAGACCTTGCATTCCTGTGGGTCCACTGACACCAACCGACCAGATCAGTGATCCATATCATGGAACCGACTCAACTGGTGCTATGGCCCCTGCCAAGGAGCTGACTCAGCACAAGAACACAGTCTTTACATCCCTGTGATTCACCCCCACCCCACCAATCACCATGCCAATTCCCTAAGCCCCCCTGCCCACCAGATTCCCCTTAAAATCCCCAGCCTAGAGCTTCTCAGGGAGGTGTATTTGAGAAATTTCTCTCTCTTCTGTGCTTGGCAGCCAAATAACTATTAAACTCTTTTTCTGCTGCTCCTGTGCTGTCTCGGTGCATTGGCTCTTCCTTACGCGTGGGGAAAACAACCTAGCCAGGTGATAACCCGAGGACAGCCTCTAGAAGCTGGAAAAGACAAGAAAATGAATTCTCCTCTAGAACTTTCAGAGACAAATGCAGCCCTACCAACCTCTCGATTTCAGCCCCGTGAGAGTACTTTGGAATTATGATCTTCAGAACTATAAGATAAGGTAGAGAGTGGGGTTCCAGAGCCCAGGACGTGGGGATTTCCAACGGGATCTAGATTCCTGGCAGGGGGCTGCCTGGCAGGAGCTGAGGCTGGGTGGGTTGGGGTCTGTCTAGTGGGAGTGGGAATCACAGCAAAGACACAGTAACTACTGGAGACAGCCTTCAAGGAAGGGAAAGATGAGGAGAAGTGCTCTGACATTTCCCTTCCTCCTGCCCTTCAATCTTTGGCAAAGCCAGACCTATCCAGAAAGCCAGAAGGCAAAACTGTAACAGAAGGGCCTGTAAAAAGGCAAAATGTTTCACAAGCTGTCTCTTTAATTCCCCTCCCCACTCTTTTTGGGAATTAAAACCTGCATTCCTGCCCACCTTAGCCCAGTGATCAGAAAGGCAGGAGAGTGTCTTTTGTTCTTTGTACTACGGGAGATGGCTCAATGGAACTGTCTGGGCAGAAGTCACAAGTTTGTCTTCACCAGAGATGCTGTAGTTAAACAGCAATAGCCTGAAGATGAAAACTCCCTTTAAAAACTCCGTATTTCTGCTTGTAGATAGGATGGTGGCCCTTTAAGACAAGAGTCTACCATCCTCCTCACTTTCTGGCAAGCAAATTAATAAACTTCTCTTTCCTTTCCCTCAAACCACTTGTCCTCATTCTTCATGTGGCTGCAGGGACAAGTACCGAACTTTTGGTAACAAAAGTGCCTGGAAAATATATTCCCTGACATACGGCACAGAGGAAGACAGGGTCTGAGAACAGATGGACTCTCACCTTCTAGACTAGAACACCTCTAATATCTTCTACCTGGGACTAAGTGACACCTTTTATGGTGGTGGCAAAGGGGCCTGCCTTTGTCCTAGTTCTGTCTTCTCTTTCCTGCTGATCATGTCCCAAATCACTCTGTACTGGATGAATCACTTGTTTGTATCGGGGTCTTTGAGACTAAACATCCAACATCTGGTTGGAAACGTCTCAAAATTTTGGTTTTAGATATAGTCACAGATGTTGGATGCCCTGCCCCGTATTCCCTCAGCCCACTTTGAGGTCCCCTGCAGGCAGCAGTGGTGGGCCACTTATGTACATGGACAACTGCCAGGCTCAAGGACCTACACCTCTGCTTCTCTGCAGAGAATGAGCTTGCCTGGTTCATGACAGGGCATCTCCCATGGATAAGGGGCTAGGATTTAATGTCCCCAGGGGCAGCCCTCAACCAGCCTGGGACCGCTGCTGGTAGATAAGCACTCCTCTCTGGGCCTCTGATGGGAATTCATGTGGTGCGCCTACACTGCTGCCCAGGGGGCCCCCACGGTTACTGAGCCCCGTCACCCACAGCGGTAACCTACTCAATAATGCACCCTTTACTGGCTTTTCTCCATGCCCCGTCTCACTTTCCCCACTACCTCACTTGCATCTAAGTCCTTCTTTTGGGGTCTGATTTTGGGGGAACATGAGCTAAGAAAAATGTAAAATCGAATATAAAATCTTGCTAAAATGCTGGTTGGCCCCTTTCGTTGAGGGAATTGTGTCTTTCTTTTGCATTGTGCTCAGCTGCCTCTGCTATTTCCTGGTGCTGTAGTGGTGGGGGTGGATACAGAGAGGCATTTATACCCCAAAATTACTTAGAAAGAGAGAGAAACTGTTTGCAGCATGAGTCCAACTAGATACAAAATGCCCCTTATTTTTTCAGAAGTCCTTGGATTCTGGGATATTATTTGTGTATCACTATTAAACCCCTCCTTTGGTGCAGTTTCTGTATAACTTGCATTGCTGTTAAGTAGGCCACCGGGATTGATGCAATCCTGGCTTGCATCAAAAGCATTTGAGAAGATTTCTAAACTACAACTTCTGAGCCCCAACTTAGATTTACGGAATCATTCTCTCTGTGATTGTGTGTAAACCCCTCAGCGGCTGAGCACAGCTCAGTTTGGGAACTGCACAGAAGTTTGTTGTAATCCTTCCACCCCTGGGCCCTTAACTGGGAGGGGGATTACAGAAGACAGACGGAAAGTGTGGGAGGGGAGGTTTGTAATACATGGGACATTAGAAAATTACAGCTACATAATGAAGATGATTTCATGACAGTGTCAAAAAGCCTCTATCTAGGGGATCATTGAGATGTTTCCCAGATTAGTCCTTTTCTATTACAGTTTGTAATTTAAATGGTAAGGGCAGAAGCCACTTTGATGATAAAGTGTTATCCTTGAATATCTTTTATGTAAATGTAACCTTTAGGTGAAGAAAGAGGAGAGAAAATATAATTAGTGAATCAAACGCAGATAATCAGCAGCTCATGTAGCACTGGCGTATGACTACAAGGCTGAGATTCTCCTAACTTGCTATTTGGGCAAAGAAATAAGAAAATACACCTTCAACTCATTCTTCAAGGTTAAAGTAGGGTTCTCTTAAGTCTATTTGCAACACAACATTAAACAGCAGATACTGAACCAACCAAAAAAAAAAACCTTGTGAAACCGTATATCTAGAAGGCAGGTGCAAAAAATGTCTTCTCACATAGTATCTATTTTATGAAATCGTTAAAAATGAGATTTAACAACCATTCATCACACTTTGAAGAGTATGTTAAACTTTCTAATGCCAGAAGACGTTTGCAATGAACTCTGTCAGCCTACTCAATTTCCATCAGTCCCTCCACACTCAGCAATGTCTGGACAACATGCTATGGTGGGAACAGTTTGTTTCTAGAGGTTTTCCATCTTCCCCTTTGTGGCACTTCTCTAAATCCTGAAGCTCTGTAAGAGCCGTCACACACCAAAGCACCTGGGACATGTTACTGAATGAATAAATGAAAGAGCGAATGACGCCTGCATGCTGCACAGAGCCGCACACTCCGATATCCCGAACTGGTCCTGCCCTCGTGTTCAACAATGTAACTTCCAGCTATTTATTGACCACCACCAATGCTAGGGGCTATGAAACAACAGCAACACTAATTACATTTCTTCAAAGTCTTTACCACTGAATAGATAGGTCTAATAGGTCTACCGAACAGTTACTATAGATCAGAATATAACACATGTAGGAGGAACAATTAAAATGCAGTGGAGAGGAGTCACAGATGTTGTCATGGAAAATAGAGAAAAAGAAATTAGGAAATGCTAGAACGTCAACCAGAAATCATTGAGAGAATTTCCAAGCAGAGGCTTGGGTGCATTGGCAGTTAGGTAGTTTGTTCTGGGCTTTTCTGCCACCCAGAAAGAGAAAGGAGAAGTAGACAAGGATGGACATGCTTACTTGGGACCAAGTTCAGCAGAAAGGGAAGCTTGTGAGCAGCTCCAGGACAGGAAGGGCGAGCAGTTCCACGTTTTATGCTAACGCTGACAGATCGGTAGTGGTGGCCCCAAGCACCTCGGGGAAGAATTCTTAGTCCAAGTCTGCAGGGGCTGCCAGGGACTGGGGAAAAGGAAAGGGTGAGCACCTAGGAGCCACAGCTGTGCTATCGGTGAGCCCCGGAGGCTGATGTCTGAGTCCGAGCTCTGCAAGCAATAAAGCAAATACTCTGGGTAAATCGAGGAAAGGGAAAGAGGTTGCAGACAAAGTGTTTGATGATGCAAGGTGATGACGTCGAGCTATCAGCAGGGACTGCCGGCCACGATGTGAAGAAGTTCACCCCCAACAGTGCCTCATATTAAGCTTTTAGGTTCTCTCTTTTTTTATTACAGCCGTTCCAGTGGGTATAAAGTGGTATCTCATTGTGATTTATGACTGCATTTCCCTGATGGCTAATGAATACATCATCTTTTGACTGATAAAATCTAGAGGAAATTTGAGTTTTTCTAGATAATTAACCATCTCTTCACTGAAGAGGCTGTTTCTTTCAGACAGGCTCTTTTTTTTTCAGTGAAATAGTTTTCTTACTTTCCAAATTATTTAAAAATTAGGAAAATCCACCCATTATCAATTTTATCCAGGTGTTTCACATATTTATGCCCATTGAAGGACACACACACGTTTATAATCCCATAGTTCCTACCACAGTAATTCTTTACGTGGCATAGATATTTTACAAATGTGTAATGAATGAAGTAAAAATAGTAATAATCCAAGGGAAAGCTGGATTTATCTTAGCAACTGTTCTCAGGGGAAGAGCAAGCAGCTGTTCTCAGAGGGTGAACCTTCTTAGTGCTGCTAGATTTTTGTTATTCAGTCTTTGCTTGCCCATTAAAATATGCACTTCCCTGTGAATGACAAAAAACAAACAATCCTCCCCTTCCTCACTTCCCAAATCACAAGTACATAAATCAGAAGTTGTAGTCCGTCACAAAAATACTGAATGGGGAAGGTAAATGGATTGAAAAAGGTAAGAGAATGAACAGCCTAAGAGACAATGATCAAAACATATATAAAAATAGAACTCTAACCCACAACCTGCAGCAATCGGGCCAAGAAACCAATCTACTGTCTAAAAAACCAGGCCAGGAAGCCAGTCTATGCACAAGTCAGACTTATAGAAAGTTAGACTACTATCTCTAAGAAACAGTCCAGAAAGCCAAACTATAACCCTGTAACAATTGGTCCCAAATGACCAGCACTTGCTTAGTAACTGACAGCTTCCTTAATTTTCCTCTCCACCTTCAATTTAGCACCAACTAGAAAAACCCGAATATGCAGCCCTAAGCAATCACATAGGATGTCCACTTCCACTTATTAATAGTTTGCTTCTATAGCTTCCGCATGTCAACAGCCTCCACTCAGGATATACGTGAATCCTCTTTCTTCTACAGCAAAGCTTTCTCACTCCTCTGCCTGCCTTTGAGTCTCTGCAAAATGCGAGTGCTGACGGCCTTGCTATAGCAAGCTCTAGATACGTATTCATCGCCTACTCTCGTTTGGTTGGTCTTTGTATATTTCCGCACAGGCTGCCTGCATATAAAATTCTAGCCTAACTTAGAAACTGCTTTACTATTTTCTAGACCCAGTTGAAAGAAGCAGGACTCCTATGACAGGGACTTTGCTATGAGACAGTCCTGTGGTATGAGAAGCGCATAAGGCGTGGAGCTAAGAAGCAGTGATCATAGTTCCAGTCCTCTGCTAACCACTGTGTGACTCTAGGCATGCAGACCTCAGTTTCCCTGCCTATAAAGTGGCAATGGTGGAGGGGGAACTATGCCTCTAAAATACCTTATTTCTTAATCACAGAACATGAGGGACCCTTCACGAGGACAGCGTTGATCTTGCTGCCATGTCCATTACACAGTCCTGGTGCATATTTACATAGCTATGGGCCTTCTGTGAGCCCTGGGGAAGAAAACAAGTATCTCCTTTCACAGTGACTCATTGGTTATTGCCTGGGCAGGGGCATGGTATTAACACCATCTTATTCCTTATTCATCAAACCCAGAGTGATTGTGCTGTTTGTCCTCCAAGACATACTTCACTGCATTAACTCCTGCTATACTAAAGAGCCTTTATTCTCAGAGGTAACATGGAAACACACTTGCTGGTTTTCATTGCTTAGAGTGGGCATGTGGAGGTGAGGAAGACAGTGATGAAGGTGAGAGGAGAAGAGATGATGGAGTTAGAGAAGAATCCCAGCTAGTTTGTGGTTTACCTGGGCACTCCTTCCATTTCGTCTTTAAACTCAAGACATTTTAGGAAATATCTTTCAAAGCTTTAGTTTCCAGGATGTTTACAACCTACCACAGTTCCTTGACAATCAGAAGGGCAGTTTTCTCCTAAGTTAGGAGGACAAATTCAAAGGAGGAAACAGTTTCGGAAACACAAACCCCACTCCACCCCAACAAAATGAGAACATACACTTCTCAGCAGTGCTTTTGACAATGTTATTTATTACTCTACAGTTGAACAAAAGGAAGCATATGGTGCACAAACACCTTTCAGGTCTATGGATGTGGATGTAAGAAGTTGTTTGTGAAAAAAAATATCAGTTCTATACTTAAATGCCTGCAAAACAGCTGCCACCACTGTACAATGTGCAATTCTTGGTGGCATTTGGTAGCTTGAAAACAAAACAAAAAAAACTGGTACTGGATGTACTACTGATGTCATAGGAATAATTACACTACCAAACAGTTGCTGAAATCTATTTTTAACATAAATTTCAATAATAGACATATAAAAATGAAAGATTTTATAAACCTATTACAGAGAGAGGAAAAATACTCAAGTTTAAAGAATTAAAGTAAGCTAGGAAGGTTCTCTACTAAAATTGTTCTCTTGAAGGTCACCGATGGTCACTCTCCAAATCCTGTCGCCTGTTACCAGTTCTCATCTCCCTTAACTTCTCTTCACTCCCTCTTTCCTGTAATCTCCTCCTCCTCTTCTAAACTGTGCACTCTCTTAGTTCTCATCCCACCTACTTCTCTGAGTGTGTTCCTGTCTTTCTCCTACCTCCTGCACTTGAACAAGTTGAGATAAGCGGTTACAAAGTGGGCTTGGAGCCAGACACGCTTGAGTTTGAATCTCAGTCTTACCATTCTGAGTAATCTTGGAAATAATAACTGTGAATCTCAATGTTCTCATCTATCTTGATTAAGATTATGCATGTATTACTACAACGTAAGCTCCCCATCAGGACCACTCTTTGTATAACTTCAGAGGACCCCACTGCATTCTGTGTAAATGCTCCCTACCTCTAGAACTTGTATAATTCAGCAAGCAGCCCTGGGTCCCTCACTAGTGTAGGATATGTGAGGGCAGACACTGTCTGCTTTGTTCAGCAAGTGCTTAGAACACTGGTTGGAAAACAGTAAATACCCACAAACTATGTACTTAATGGCAGCTCTGTCATCATTAGATACTCAGGTTCTTTTTCTCTTCCTGCTCCACCATTCTGAGCAAAGTCATGTCATGGCCTAAGATGGCTGCTGGAGTGCCAGCCATCACATCCATACATGAAGCAGCAGGAAAGAGGAAGGGCAAAAAAGTGTACTTCTCCACTAATCAGTTCCTTTTAATGAGCCTTCCCAAAAAACCCTTCCATGCATAACTCTTTGGTCTGAACTTAGATATGTGGCCACACCTAGCCATAAAGTGTTGGGAAATACAGGTTTTGGCTGGGCACATTTCTGCCCCATATAAAATCAGGATTCTGTATTAAAGAAGAAGGGAAGAGTGTACATTGGGTAGGTGACTTACAGCTTCTGCCTTGTCACAGTTCAGTGACCTCCCAGGACTGTTCTACCTATGCCTGGGCCCCGGGCTCAGCATTGAGGAGGGCACCACTCCATGAAGCAGCTTGTCACATTTTTGGAACAATAAATGTCTGAAAGTTTTTGTTTGTTTATTGCTTTGTTTTGTTTTGGGCTCTGGTGATTGTTCTCCTGTGACTTTTACCAATTTGTACTAGTTCTGCTCCATGAAACCACAGTGAGAAAAAATCTATTTTTTCCTTCAGTGTGACAACGGATATTTTTATTTAGCAATTGAATGATAGTTCTTCAAACGTTTTAAGAAAGCCGTTTGGTGATAATCAAGCCTTGTCTTCCTTAAGCTCGATTTCTCCAGTTTTTTAAATGTCTCTCCATAAAACCCTGCATGACTCTTCTGCCTCTCCTCCACATGCTCACTGGTCGTCGCTGGCTCCAGATCTGGCACAGCCAGTGGAGAATGTGGGGAAACTCATCCTGTCCCTGTTCTTTCTGTCACCTGAGGCTGAATTAGCTAGTCAACTGCACCACACCATTGGTTCACATGGAGCTCGGGTCTGCTGGGCTTTCAGATATTTTCCACAAGCACTGCTATTAAGCCAAGTCCTCCCATTTTGTACTTTATGACTTTTTAACCCAAATAAATTTACATTTGGCCTTGTTGTATTTTCTCTTTAATGTACAGGCCCAACATTTCTAAAAGATCTCAACAAGATCTTCTAGAAATCTCTTGTTGAGATCTTTTAGGATTTGGACTTGGCCATGCAAGGTTTTCTCTAACCACCTGCTCCCAGCTTCATATCTCCCACAGATCTGTGCAGCTGGCCTTCCACGTCTTGAACCACGGCAAACCACTTGGCAGAGCATTGTCATGGACAAAGCCCAAGGCAGATTAGAAGATACCACCTTTCTGGTTAAAACTAACCCATTGTCATGTAAGGTAGTTGTGAATTTCACAGCATAATATAGATTAGGTAAGGAATGGAATTTATTGGAAAAAAAGGAGAAACTTACAAAATGAGAGTCTGCGAGACAAGGGAAGGTAGGTCTCCTGGTCTCCGTTGTTCTCATGAGAGGTAGGCAGGGCATGACAGTTGATCTCGCCACGTAAATCGTGTTCCAGGGGAGGGAACTGGCCCCAACTGTTTTCCCTGCTTTCAGGGTAAGTCTGAAAACAACCTTATTGAGCACCTGGCCATCTGGATTTGGGTGCCAGCTGTTCTCAGGAGCTTCCTGGGAAAGCAAGCCGCCAGTGTCTGGAGACCTTGGGGCCCACGGCGTATTGCAGTCCCATCTGCTTGATGGAGGACATCATGGGTACACCCTGCTGGAGAAAGGGGTGCCCCCAATCCCAGCTGGCTTGTTATCCAGACAACCTAGAGGGAGTTTCCAGGATCATTTTGTTCAGTTCTGCCTCCTGCATTAACACCCGTTAATTAAAGATTATTTGGGTTTAGTCTTTTATTCAGCTACAAATTCACCTGAGAATATTGACATCCAACCCTAATTATCCACCTTGTCTATAAAGAAATCAGTAAAGCTTCGGTAAACATACAGCCCTCATCGAACGCTGAGTTGCACATGCACACATTCAATCTACCCCTTCCCAGAGTGTCGCTCTTGGAACACGGAGATTGTGCAAAATTCTGTAACCCACAGCGCTTAACCCTCTGTCCTGTACAGCAATAGCAGCCACACTTACTCACTTACAAAGTTAGGCACTGTATGAGTGTCGGGCATCATTCTTGGTCTCTCACATCCATGACTGCATTGAATCCTCACAACTCTTCAAGGGTAACCCATGGATAGATCCCGTGCATAGCACCCATGGTGCAGGTGAAGAAACCGAGGCTCAGAGAAGCTAAATGTCATGCACACAAGTACACAGATAGGAAGTGAGGGGGCTGGATTGGAGCTGAGCTCTGTGCACCCCAAAGCCCTTCCTCTGTTGCAGTGACTGTCTTATTACAGTGCAGATTCACAATAAATATCAACAAATAATCAAGTCTACTTCATCTTTGTATTTCCAGGCAGGCTTATGCATAACAATCTCCGAGACATGAAGATACACGTTATTATAATACAGTCACGTCAAAACATAGTCCTCCCAGGATAAAAGCCAACTCCTAAACTTAGAGCAAAGCTAACGATGATGGACTCAACACATCTGTTACCAGTTTATTAAATAAGCTGGACTGTGAGGCTACAATCTCCCTTTAAGCTCCTCCCTAAGAAGTCATTACCCCAGCACCCCACTCCATTCCTTGGATAAAATCTTGGGCTTGTATCATAGCTTTTCCAGTTACTCTCCAGTAATAATAGGTCCTCTGACTACTTCCAGTTGGTAAATGTCCAGTCTAGTCTATTATCAAAACACCAGGCTCCCACTCAATCTGAAGTTTCCTCCTCCTCCAGTGGGGCCCCTCGGGTCAGACTGCCCTCTTCCTCACTCTCTACCTCCCTCACTGAGGCCTTTCCAAGGTAGCTAAGGGGTCTGGAGGGGAGATGAGGTACAGAAAAATCCCTCTGGGTGTGGCTGAGTGCTCTGATGGCTTTCTTAGAACCCTCTTCCTGGAGACCACAGTCCCCTGGCACAGGTGGTCCCCAGCTGACTGTCACGAGTTTCTTGTCCCCTACCCTAACCCAGCTGCTGCTTCCAACAGAGCATTGTCGTCCTCTTCCTGCCACCGCCAGGTGCCTTGCCCTGGCAGAAAGTCTTCTTGAGCAAAGTTCTTTTCAGGGGGCTCCCAGGTGGCCCCGCAAACGCGAGAACCCATGTCAAGCTCTCTGCGTGAGTTTTCTCTAGGTGGTTCCTTTCTCTTTGGCCTAGGGTGAGGGAAAAGGCCCTTCCTCCTCGGCCCCTCTGGGGTGGTGCCCAGCACGCTGGCAGCTCTCTCCTGGCCTCCTGAACCACTCAGGATTCTTGTCCTTTTCTTACACACGTGCTGCTTGGCTGATGAGCTAGGGGTCATGGCTGGTGTCCCAATTGCTGTGTTTGTCGTGTGGCGCCTGCTATTCTCGGCCTCTTTGCTAAAGCTTTAAGATGATAGGACAAGTTGTGTTTGACATCCTGTTACACAGGCATGACAAAAGAGATCTTTGTAAAAATAAGCAACTCAAAGATATAGAAGGGAGGAAAACAAAGGGATCCACGAGGCGTAATAACAACGCCATTTGCTGGACAGTTACTTTGTGCCAGGCCGTACAGCAGTTTCTCCACACAGCCTGCATCATTTAAGCCACACATCAACCCTGTGGGGTAGTTTTACTATCTCTGCCTGCAGCGTGCAATTTAACAGATGACAAAAATAAAGTTAATACTTTCCTTAAAAACACAGTCCCACACCCACACACTTAACCCCTGCACCACGCAGCCTTCGAAGAAGCTGGGAGGTAGGATGACGACTCCATGAGAACCGTTAAAGAGCCACCCGGTTGCGTCACACCCGTGGAGAAAGGCATGAGTCCACACCGCTGTTGCGAACGCGATGGGGAACCCCACTGCTGTGCTGCCGATTCCGTAACTGACTGATTTGGCGTCTTAGGAAACTGTCGTATCAAGTCTAAACTCTTTTCCCCGCCATTCCAGGTCCCACCAGTTATGCTATCCACCGTGTCCAACGTGGCCCCCCACTCTCACCCAGACAACTGCTTTCTTGGCCAAGAATGCCAAGCTCACTTCTCAGCACAGAGCTTTAGTGTGTGACTCACTCCAACCAAAAAAGTTCAACCAAGTCTTCTTCAGAAGTCTATGTTTGTTATTTCATTTCAAGATCCAACTCAGAACTCAAATCTCAAGTTGCCTTTGCCTGATTCATCCCATCCTCCGCATTCATTCATTTCTGTCTGTCCCACTTTTCCTAAGGACCAAGGATGCAGGAGGGAAAAGGGGCGTACAGCCTTGCAATTGGCTTTTTCTACCACTAGATGGGGTTCTTACGATGGTAAGATGAAATGCTGACTCGGTTGCCTAAGAGAACTCAGGAAACTGATAAATCAGAGGCTGAAGCTTAATTTATAAATGTCTCTCTCTCTCTCTCTCTCTCCTCACACACACACACGCACACACAGAAAACTGAATAATTGAACAGGTGGAAATGCAAGTTTGCAAGAAGCTGGAACTGCCTATATTAAGTTTGTATGATATGATCTCATGAGTAGGATCCCAGCATATTGGATTAATCATGAACTCCATCGTTATCCTCATGAAGAAACTAAAATATTTATGTCCTCTTGAAAATTTTTATGCTATTTCATTGTAACTATGGTGTATTTATCTATGAGGACTAGAAGTAACAGCAGGTTGGAATTTAAATTTTCTGATTCATTTGAATCTCTCACATCTCCACAAAGTACACAGGAATAACAATATCACCAGCCATGGCAACCGTTTTTGAGCACCTACTATGTGTTAAACATCATTTTAGGTGTTGCTTTACATAGTTAGACTCATGCATTCCTCAGAAGAGGTCTGTATTATCATCATTCCCGTTTCTGAGTTGAGAAAGCAGAGGCTCAGAGATGTTACTAACAGGCACAGGGCTGATAAGCGAAAGCGCGGGACTCAAACCCAGATCCAAAGAAGACCATAGTGTATTGGTGCTCACTCTGCCCACTGTCTGTCTGCACTGGGCTGAGCAATCAGGACCACTCCGGAAAAGCTTCGCAGTGGGGTTCTGGACTCAGTTGCCTTCTGGCACCCTAGCTGGATTGAGAGAAATCCATTCTGCTCCCTCAGTGCCCTGGGCTGGCCCCTTCCTGATAAGGCAGCAGAGAGCAGTAGGAGGAGCACGGCAGGACAGTCCTCTGAACTGTCTGGACTCAGTTGTTTGTCACAGGAACAGGCTGGGAATGGTGCAGGTGCGAACCCTTCCTTCAAACGTGTATTCAGTACCTACCGTGTCCTCCAGACGCGGAGATAGTAAAAGCGGTGCCTGCGTCCTGAACCTGGTCAGTGGAGGAGACAGACGAGACCTGGTGGCAGTGAGCTGAAGGGGGCAGAGGAGCCAGCGTGGGGAACGGTTGACCTGCTGGTCAGAGATGTCCAGTGCCGTGGCTGCCCTCGCTAGCTCCTTTCTACTCCTTTGCTTTGGTCCCCAGCCAATGCTAGAGATCACCCCTATTAATTAAAAAATAATAATGATAATGATAATAAACACCATATGGTGGCCCAAGGAGGCGTCTCAGGTGTCTGCGCCTGCCTTTTCTCCTAGGCATGCTGGGCAGGTGTCCACGTCACCAGCAGAGGGCACTGTGGCTGAGCCGGCCACTGTGGAGGGCGTCCGAGGGCTTAACGCCTTGTAAGAACATAGCAGCACAATTCACAATTGCAAAGATGTGGAAACAACCCAAGTGGCCATCAATACATGAGTGGATTAATAAAATGTGGTATATGTACACCATGAAGTACTATTCAGCTTTAAGAAACAATGGTGATATAGCACCTCTTGTATTCTCCTGGAAAGCGCTGGAACACATTCTACTAAGCAAGGTATCTCAAGAATGGAAAAACAAGCGCCACATGTACTCACCATCAAATTGGTATTAGCTGATCAACACGTAAGTGCACATATAAGAATAACATCTATTGGATGTTATTGGGGATCTATTCTTCCCCAATAACATCTATTGGGGAAGGGGGAAGGGGAGGAGGGGACGGGCATATGCACAAACAATGAGTGCGATGAGCACCTCTGGGGGATGGACACACTTGAAGCTCGGACTTGGGGGGCAGGGAGGGCAAGGGCATCATACGTAACCTAATCATCTGTACCCCCATAATATGCTGAAATAAAAAAAAAAACATTCTCAAAGCTGGTGTGCTGTGGTTATGCCCATTACAAAACACCGGACTTTAAGGGTTCTGTCAATAGTTTG
>CAUYSK010035744.1:0-33575 GCA_963575035.1 Avahi laniger
GTAGCTGGGACTACAGGCATGCGCCACCACGCCCGGCTAATTTTTCTATATATTTTTAGTTGTCCAATTAATTTCTTTCCATTTTTAGTAGAGACGGGGTCTCGCTCTTGCTCAGGCTGGTCTCGAACTCCTGAGCTCAAACAATCCGCCCGCCTCGGCCTCCCAGAGAGCTAGGATTACAGGCGTGAGTCACCACGCCTAGCCTTAAATTTTTAAATGATCTATTTTATTAATAAGATGTATGTACTGGCACTACCTAAAAAGCAAGAAATGATTAAAACACAACACAAATTTTCAATATGTCACAGTAACCATGGGCAACGTTGGAATGACTATTCTGTAACATTTAAAAAACTAACTTTAAGACAAAAATCAGTAGTGAGTAGTTACTGGGAAATTAAACAAGTTGGAAAATGTACAAAGGACAGAAGATGATTTTCACCCTACAAACCCCTCCAACACTGTCTAGGGATTACAGACATTACATGACTTTACTTCTTTCCTTAATCAAACAATTGGGAGTTGTGGCTCACACCTGTAGTCCCAGCACTTTGGGAGGCTGAAGCAGGAGGACTGCTTGAGGTCAGCAGTGAGAGACCAGCCTAAGCAAGAGCGAGACCCCATCTCTACAAACAATAGAAAAAAAATTAGCCGAGAATGGTGGTGTACGCCTGTACTTTCAGCTATTCAGGAGGCTGAGGCAGGAGGATCACTCGAGCCCGGGAGTTTGAGATTGCAGTGAGCTATGATCATGCCACTGCCCTCATGCCCCGGCGACAAAGTGAGACCATCTCCAAAAAACAAAACAGAACAAAACAAACAAATAAACAAACACAACACAAAAAACCCCACACAATTGTTTAGGAGAATGCTTTGGAGGAACAGTCCCACAGTCCCTTTAAGAGTGACTAAAGATGCAAAGAATAAAGCTAACCCAAGACAGCTATATCACTCTAAAGGTGTAAATGTAAAACTAACTGAATATTTACTATGTGTCAGGGATAGTCTATGAGCATTTATTAACTCATTTTTTCCAGATGAGGTAGTTACAATTATTATCTCTATTTTACAAGTGAGAAGATTACACAAGGTTTAAGGGCCAGAGTCAAGATTTGAACCCAGGCTAAGGTTAAGAGCTAGAGCTATTGACCATAAAAGGTCAGTACTTAAAATAGATCTCCTCCCTAAGATATGGGTAAAATACTGAGGAATTTCGATTAATACAAATTGTTTTCTTATCTAGACTCTTTCACTAACCCCCTAGTTGTTTCACTGCCATTAATTTTGCTTCCCTTCAACCAGTATTCCACACTGCACTCAATGATCTGCTTAATTCTTAAATGGACTTGTACAAAGTAAGGGGAAAGCTACTAGCATGGCACACAAAGCTATGATTCATGATCCACGACCCCAGCCTCCTGGCCTCTCCAATCGCCTTTCCGGCACTCCCACCCTAAGCTTTACACTCTTAAAGTCTAACGAAACTGAGTGTTACATACTACCTACCCCCAAACACTCACCCTGTGCATTTTCACAACTATGTGTCTATTCATTTTGTTCCCTTTCCTGAAATGCCCCTTGTTCCTTGCATTCCTGTCTCACATAAGCATCTTTCTAGATTAAATTTTATTTTCTCCAGAAATCTTCTGCTGAAACCC
Source organism: Avahi laniger (assembly GCA_963575035.1). NCBI lineage: Eukaryota > Metazoa > Chordata > Mammalia > Primates > Indriidae > Avahi > Avahi laniger. The sequence goes on from CAUYSK010035744.1 coordinate 1,659, forward strand.
ATAGAATTGACCCTCCTCTACTAGCACTTAACTATACCTTAGTGAAATAACCTAGGTATGAGCCAGTAATCCTTATCAAACTCCTTGAGAAGAGGGCTTCTTTTTTTTTATTATTTCTTTTTTATTCCCCTGGCACAATTCCTGGCACATATTAACTCTTTAGTAAATGTTGAAGTTTTGAACTTTACTGGAAATCAAGAAATGCTGAGTTCTAGCCTCAGTTTTGCTCACTATGTGACTAGATACTTTATTCTCTGTATTTATGTTATACATCTATATGTAACCGAATCCTAAAGTTCCTTCAGATAAAAATTCTATATAACTTTTTATTTTGCTCTGTGACAGTACCTAGTATTAAAAAAAATTCTCTATATCAACATTAAAAAATTAACATTCGATTAAAAATTAACTTGTAAAAAAAACTGAAAGATGAAACACATCAACGCATCTTTTTTTTGCACTGCTACCTGGAAACATCGAAATTAGTTGTCTGGAACTAACAAAATTTCTTCTGATTACCCCCTACCAAAATAACTACATAAAATAAGGCAATTCCCCAACAGTATTATGCAGATACTAATAAGAAAACATTGACACGAGGCAAATGCGATGCTCAATGAAAGAAATGTTATAAAGTTTTAATATAGGATTTGATCTTACTTGGTTTGATAATAATGGGTATATAATTGAAACAGAAATGTACCACTAAATACAGCAACGACCTCTTTCAAAATATTTCAAAATCGGGTTTAGTAATAATTATACAGGCACAATTTAAAAGTCCTTAATTGAAGCAAAGACAGTGTAGATTGATAATATTGGAACTGGGTGAAATCGGTGGGGGTGACGCAAACAAGTGTCATCGCCTCGCCCAATGATGAAGGAGAACGTGTATCAGTCCTGTACTGTGAAATTCTCAGTATCAGAGCGTGTACTGGCTAGAAAAGCGATGGGCGAATTATGAAACAGAGAAAAGCCACCGACATCAGCAGTTCTTGGCCTCCTTCCGACCGGAGGAAAGGGTAGACCGCCGGTAGTCGTCAATTCCGCGTCCCGCGCGTAACTACTCCGTCCCCGGCCCCCGCAAGAGCCTCGCGCGCCTGGGCGGAGCTGGCCCGCTTCCCTGGCGGCCCTCGCCTCCCCACCGCCCGGCCGTCCACAGGAAGTTTCAGAGGCTAACAGGCAGAGCATCTGGGCTACAGGAAGGAGGCTGGCTCACCTCCGCACTTACTTGGTACTCGATCTCCAGCGAGGCCTTGAGGGGCATGGGCTGGTAGAAACATTCCTTCTGGCCGGCTGGAAGGGTAAAGGTGAAGTCGCTGTCTAAGGAGGGCGTGAAGCCGACCGCCCCAGGCAGCAGCACGGGAGGCAGAGCGGCCAGGAGTAGCACGGGGAAGGGCAACCAGATCCTAACGCCCATCCCTGCTGGGGCGATCTCGGGCAGAAAGCGGCGTGGGAGGTGTATACTGGCGTCTCGGCTCTGCTCTTCCTCCCTGGACTCCTCGCGGTTGGCAGGGAAACTGAAATCTGAAGAAACTCCAGGTGGCGGCCGCGGCGGCGGCAAAGTCTCCCTTCGGAGGGGAAGCGCAGTCCTCGAAAGGGGAGAGACTGAGGGCGGGGCCAGCAGTCCCGTTCCGCAACCTCCTCAGTCTTGGCCCTTGCAGGCCTGGCGTGAGCGCCGGCCGCCTCACACCCTGACGGCCGCAGGTTCCCATTCCTTCCCCCACACCCATGGGCGTCGTGGCGGCAACTGTGGGAAATGTAGTCCCGCGTGAGCTCGTCTAGCGGGCGTAAACGCGCTCGCCGACCACCATCCCCAGCAGGCTCCGCGCCTCCGGCGTCGCCTCACGCAGAGGCTGCGCAGGGGGCGGGGTTGTGTCCAGGGAGGTGCGACCCAACGGCCCCCGCCGCCGTTCGAACTTTGCGCGGCCAGGGTTCGCTGGTTCTCCGCGTCGGGTGTCTGAGGCTTCCGTGGCCAGAGGCCTGGGATAGGGTCCGACGCTTCCAAGCGCGGCGTTCGTGGTCTTCGATTGGGTGTCCTCACAGCTGCGACTTGGGTGGTGAGTGACTGCTCCTTGCGGGTGGAAACCGGCCTACCTCGGGGAGTTTTGTTCCTTTCCCTCCCGACGCCGTGTTTGCGCTTCGCCTGGTGCTCAGGGTTGCTGGGTGTGTCGCTCTGCAGGGTTGTATTTTATTTGAGGAAACATTGAAAAGGTGGATGTCAAGTTTTCCTCCACTTCCTTGAGTGTTCTTGAGACAAGAGACTACTATGTAAAGATATGCTTCTTTTCAAAATGAGGGATCTTTTTCGACTACAACCCTTCCTATCACATACAGGGATATAAAAGAACATTTGTCCTTCGTGTGATGGGCATGTGTGTGCAAAACTACAAACGCATTGTTAATCAAGGCTCAAGGATAACGTTGTTAGGGTCTGTAAGTAGGATGATGTGCCTTTATAGGCAATGAAGATAGACTTTTTAAAATAACTACTGTAAATTGAAGTGAGGAGCAAGCATTATTTGACAGTAAATGGCCCACTAGGAAAATGAAAATATTTGAATATCAATTGTATTCATTGCTAGTTCAGGAAAGTTAGAGAGTTCTTACATTAAAATAGTCAGATGTGGAACATAAAACCTGATTTAAGGTGAAACATTGAAACGCCCTTCAATAACGGGGTGCACAGTGACAACTGTGGTAAAGGCCTAGCTAAAAATAATGATGATAATTAGCAACTGTCTCCCTTTAATTGGCAGTCCGGGAGCCACACAGGTGGTGGTCATAAAGATTGTTAACTTTCTCCGTAGATAACATCACCATTTGAAACGTAAAGGTAGTTTCTAAGATATCTTCCAGGCCCTGCATTCCGGTGGATTGATTGACCCACCCAGACCAGTGGCCCATTCCGAGAAACCGACTCAACTGGAATTGGGATCCCCAGGACTGAAATAACACAAGAAGATGATTCCTACACCCCTATAATTTTGCCCTAATTAAAAAACCTGATTGCCTAATCCCTGGCCTAGCAAACTGTCCTTAAAAACCCTGTCTCCCAAGTTGTCAGGGAGGCGGATTTGAGAAATTTCTCCTGTCTCCCTGGTTGGCAAGAGGCCCAATAAAGACTCACTCTCCACCGTAAAACCTGTTGACTCAGCATATTGGCTTCTTGGGCAGCAGGTAAATGAGCCTGGCTGGGTGGCAACAATATAATACTGAATGGCATTTTAGAATTCGCTCAATTTTCTCTCCCCTTTTCTCCTTCACCATTGTACAGGGAGCTAGAGATGTGGAATAGATAAAGCAGGATGGGGACCTGATTCATTGACTTCTGTCTGGGAGAGTCTTTTCACTTTAAGCAGAAGCAAATTTGTGGAAACAAAAGGGAAAAGCGCATAGAAACAGTTTGTCTATTAAGAGTACATACCATCTTTCCTGCCACAGTTTCTTCCGATAAGGTGAGAGTATTCTTTTTAATTTTCCTCCCTACATCTGAGAATTTTTGAGTGGGAAATAAATGTAGCATACTATAGCCAGATGAGGGGAAGAATGAACAGTTTAGTAATCATTCAAAATATTGGGCTTCTTTAAGTACATTATAGTCCTGAACATAATGCACAGGACTCCTAACCTTTTGGAGCTTGGAATGCAGTCAAAATTCTAAGGAGATGAAAGATGCTACAATGAAAAATGTAAATGGGATCTGAAAGGCAAATGTAATTTTGAGATTATGCAGAAAGATATACAAGAATAGTAGAGATTATAAAGCTTTAGGTTTTAATTGTATTAATTACAATGTGGTGCTTTACCATGATTTTTTTATATGCAAAGGAATTTGGTAGAGAGTTTCATGACCCTAGAGATAATCATCCATTGAAGAATCAAAGCTTTTCTTCATATATTTCTATGATTGACCTGCCAAATGTCATTTTGATCCCTGTGGTTGTGACTTATAAATGTGAGTGTGTGTTTTTTAAATTTTATAACCATTTTGAATGGGAGGAGGAGATAACTTTTATCTGGTAGTAAATTGCCTTCTAAGAAAATATGAATGACTGTTATGATACCATTTTATCAGATGTGCAGAGCTTGTAATATGATTGTGAAAGTTTAAACACCTCTTATTGAAATTGATGTATAATAATAAGTTAGAAAAGTACAGTGTGACATAATTAAAAGGTCTTTGAATCCCGATGACCTGGATTGAAATCTTGGTGTCACTATTTACAGTTTGTATAATTTTGAGCAAGTTATTTGATTCTTAGTTTCCTTAACATGGAATAAAAATACTTAGTTTACACAATTGTTAGGAAGATCAAATGTGCTTGGAAAAGGGGAGCTATAATAACTAGACCATGGCTAATATGCACAATTTATCTATTGAAATTGTATTAACTTTCCATTATGGCTTTACATGTCAGAGAAATTCATTGTTGGTTTTTTTGTTTTGTTTTAAACCACTGTGAAAGATTTCACAGCATTTGAAATAGGAGAATAATGAGTTAAATTCTATTAGTGTGAAAGTATTTTGACTGAAACAACAGAATCTTTCAGGCAAGTACAAAAAATTAATTTCTTTTTTTAAGAAATGGAATCTAGTTCTTCAGACTACTATAATAAAGACAATGAAGAAGAAAGTTTGCTTGCAAATGTTGCTTCCTTAAGACATGAACTGAAGATAACAGAATGGAGTTTGCAAAATTTAGGGGAAGAGTTATCCATGTAAGTAAGTTTAATCACATGCAGAATTCAGAATATGACTTTAATTTGTGAATATAAAATGTTTAGATTTCATTAATATATATTATGTTTCTAATATACCTCTGGAATAAGAAATAATTTCCTATACTTACTTTTTTTTTTTTAGAGACAAATACTCACTGTACCCAGGCTGGAGTGCAGTGGTGTGATCATAGCTCATTGTAGCCTCAAACTCCTGGGCACAAGCAGTCCTCCTGCCTTCGCCTTCTGAGGAGCTGAGACTATAGGCAGGCGCCACCATGCCCAGTCTCTGTGCTTTTAATATAACTCTCAGTTTAAGGAAAAATATGAATATTAGAGCAGCACTTACATTTGTAAAAACACCTTTAATGTGTTAGAATTTAGAGTATAAAATATATATTTTGGGATTTATTAGTCTTTTATTATTATGACTATTTTTTGAATCCTAAGTAATCCTAGCATACAGGCTCTGGAAATGCATAGGTGGCTAGTTTAAAACTAATTATGGTTTATTTAAAATTTAGTGGAACATTGCCTTATGTTCATAACTATGAATCTAATTGTCAGCAGCATTTCTGGTTCTTTCCGTTTTTTTATTTATAGCAATTTGTAGTTAATACTTAAACTATCTAAAAACTAAAATATGTTTCTCTTTTTTCCCTAGTGTTAGTCCAAGTGAAAAATCTGATTATGCCTCTAATCCCTCAAAGTCTGAAGGGCCCATTTTGGAAGATCTTGTTCAGACTAGCCACCCTGGACTTTTGAATTACTCACCTTATAAAAAAGTTTGTAAAATGTCTGGTAGCAGTGCTGACTTCCAAAAAAAGCCAAGAGATAAGGTTATTGTTTTTAGACCTACTTACTTAAAAGTAGTTTTAGTTTTAGATCAGTCTACTTAAAATATTTTTTCTTTCAGTTTTTGTTTAAATGCTTTATTCATGTTTTCTATAGTCTTTGGTTCCTAAGAATTTAAATATAATTGTTCTTTTTATGTCCTAACAAGAAAGTAGTTATCTTGGTGTATTACTCTATTTTTAAGCATCTATATTTATTACCTTTTTGCAGTTAAATGTCTTCTTTACTGAGGTAAATTATAATCCCCTTGATTTTAGCACTATGTCCTATACATAATAGATCACTAATTATTTATTAGGTAGTTAAAGTACACCTATTGTTTAGCGTGGATCCAGTACTATTTGATAACATGGCACTATTCTTCTTTCATTATCCCTAAGTTTTGTTGATGATGTTAGAGATCTTTTCCTGGTCTGGAGCTCTTTCCCTCTTTCTTATTCTATTATATTATCTGTCCACCTGTATTTATCTCTCTTCCTTACTCAAACTTTTTATCTCCCTTTCCACTCTCCTTTCTGTTCTTTATTCCCCTACCCTCAGTATACATATACACAGATATGGTAGCATATACATAGCATAAACTTTTTAGATACAAATTTGATCTTTCCCTTTCAGAAAGCCAACTAATAAGAGATTTTCTTTTTGTTAGGAAGCTGCTTTTCTTTTTGTGTAAATTTAAGGAGTACAAGTGCAATTTTATAGCATGGATATATTGTATAGTGGTGAAGTCTGGGCTTTCAATATATCTATCACCCAAATAGTGTACACTGATTGTATTCATTAAGGAATTTCTCATCATCCACACCTCTGCCCTTCCAAGTCTCCAGTGTCTGTTAATTTACACTCTATGTCCATGTGTACACATTATTTATCTCCCATTTATAAGTGAGAATATGAGGTATTTCTGTGTCTGAGTTGTTTCACTTAAGGTAATAGCCTCCAGTTCCATCCATGTTGCTGCGGAAGAGATTATTTCATGCTTTTAATGGCTGAATAGTATTCCATTGTGTGTGTTAGTGTGTGTGTTTGTGTATTTATTTAGTCCACATTTATACAAATCTATATATATAGTCCACATTTTCTTTTTACAATCATCTGTTGATGGATATTAGATTGATTCTATATCTTTGCTGTTGTGAATAGTGCTGTGATAAACCCAGAGGTGCAGGTATCTTTGATATAATGATTTCTTTTCCTTTGGGTAGATACCCAGTAGTGGGATTGCTGAATAGGAAGCTGCTTAATGAAGTTTTCTGAGCCTACATTTTAGAAATATATTCAAATTCCATGTCTGCAAAGAGTATGTAATTCTGAGAAATTTGATCTCTATCCTAATTCATATTGATGATCATTTTTATTGTATATATGCCCTAGTGGAAATCATTGTGTTTTACCATGAGCAAAATCAAGAGACAAATCACACATAGGGAAAAAAAATATTGGTAATGCATATCAAAGACAAAGGGCTAATCTCTCTAATATGTAAAGAGCTCCTAGAAAGTAAGAAGAAAAAAATCAATAACCCCTGGGCAAAAGACATGAATGGAAAAGAAAAATGTTCTTCAAACTAATGAAAAGGTGTCCAATCTCACTTATATTAAGAGAAATTTAAAATGAAGCTATACTTAAATACCAGTTGTTACCTGTCAAATTGTTAAGCATCCAGATATTTGACAATATATTTCGTTGGTGATATTCTGGGGCACATACATTGCCTAGTGGGAGTGCAAAATGATGTAACACTATGGAGAGGCATTTGGCAATATTTACCAAAATTACAAATACATTTACCTTGACTTGGAACTTCCATTTCTGGAAAACTATCCTACAGGTACACTTGACCAGGCACAAAATTAGGCATTGTTTGTCACATTAAAAGATTAGAAATAGCTCAAGTGCCCAGTAGTAGGGGTTAGTTGAATAAACTAATGGTTTGTTCATGCAATGAAAACTATGCAGTTGAGAAAAAAAATGGCAAGAGTTTCTCAATGTATTGATTATGGAGAGACTATATATTTTTCAAGTAAAACGCAAAGTGCAGAACTGTATATATAATATGCTAGGTTTTGCATATGGAAGTGAGGGAAATGAGTAATTTGTATTGCTTGTATATGCATGTGGAATCACTAGAAGACTAAACAAGAAACTTATAAAAATGGTTACCTACCTACTAAAGATGGGAAGGAGAATTTTGTGTATACTTTTATATCGTTTTGAATTACATAAATATATCACTCAGAAAACTAAATTAAAAGATGTTTTGAAAATTATAACCTTAATGAAAATTAAAATAATTTATTATAAAATACATATAAAAAGAGTATAATAAAAATATATAGATTAAAGAATATTTTATCTACTTTCCATTTGTTGAACTCAAATGTTCTTTCCATTTATTGTGTCTTGTGGACAATGTAGCTATGAATTTTTTTTTTAAGCTATGAATATTTTTATGTAATATCTTTAGTTGCAAAAGTATAAAAATTTCTATCAGATTTATACCCAGGAATGATATTGTTGGGTCTTAGCATATTCAGCTTTACTGGATAATACCAAGTTTTCCAAAGAATACTACTGTTTTCCAGGTTGTACTTACGTGCAGTTTCACCAGCAGTGGAAGAGAGAGTACTGATTGTCCCACTTATTCTTGTCAGCACTCACTAAATATTTTAACTCTTTTTCTGAGCTGCTTAGTCATCTTATTCATAATTGTTCATCATTTTCCATTAATTGCATGTAATCCTTAATTGAAATAATTCAAAATAGATTGTTCTTTTCATTTTTCAGATGTCTTTTTCATCTTCTACCTCTGTGGAGCAGGAGATTAAAAGCCTTCGAGAGAAACTTAATAAACTTAGGCAACAGAATGCTTGTTTGGTCACACAGAATCATTCTTTAATGACTAAGATAGAATCTATCCACTTTGAATTAACACAGTCAAGAACAAAAGTATGTGTCTTGAATCATAAGTATGCCAACAGAAAATAGTTGTAATCATTTTAAGATTTATAATTGGAAAAATATTCCTTATATTGTCTTAGTGTGTTATGTGTAGTAATTTTATTATGATATTATACTATAGTATCAACATGTTATGAAATTAATTTTATATGAATTTTATATCTGAAAATGATTTAGGGGAACTTTATAGTTTTTGCATTTAGTTAAGTCAGCTTCTTAAAAAGTCAAAATTACCAATTTGTGTGATTTTATTTCTTACATAAAGGAAGTATACCTTATTTATCTTCCTTTTTAAAATAATACATTCTCATCTTTGAAAACTTGAAGAGTGAGAAAGACCACCCAGAATTTCTTCTATCTGGAAACCACTTTATTGGTTTATTACATAGTTGAATCCAGGCTGTTTTAAATAATTTTGTTTTTTCCTATTTTTTTACTTCATATATAGTCTAAGCATTTTCTGAGGCATTTACATAGCTTTTCTATTGATCATTTTTTATGATATCCTTACGTTCTGGTATGTGATCATAATGTATCTTAGTTAATAATTCCCCTATTTCAGTGGTGTCCTATTTTTTGCTGTGTGATTGGTATTATACAAAAAATTATAAGAGAGGAAACTAAAATATCCAACAGTAGTCATGGTGAATTATGATATGCCCATAAAATGGTAACAACAAAGCCTTTTTAAAAAAAAATGAGATAAATATATCACTACTAAGTTGCAAAGTTGTTTGACTTATATGAATCATTATGAGGTTTAAATGATATGTATAAAGGCAGAACGGTGTATATAATAAGCATTCAAAAATTATTATCTAATATATTTAGTGGTATAAAAACATAGAGCAGTACACACCTATAATGCCCTGTTTTGCTTTTTTTTTTTTTTTTTTTTTTTTGAGACAGCGTCTCACTTTGTTGCCCGGGCTAAAGTGAGTGCCGTGGCGTCAGCCTAGCTCCCAACAACCTCAAACTCCTGGGCTCAAGCAATCCTCCTGCCTTAGCCTCCCAAGTAGCTGGGACTACAGGCATGCACCACCATGCCCGGCTAATTTTTTCTACATATTTTTAGCTGTCCAATTAATTTCTTTCTATTTTTGGTAGAGACGGGGTCTCGCTCTTGCTCAGGGTGGTCTCGAACTCCTGAGCTCAAACAATCCGCCTGCCTCGGCCTCCCAGAGTGCTAGGATTACACTGTTTTGCTTTTTATAAAGTGTGCATGTGAGTATTTGTGTGTAGATATACATATCATGTATATAAGGAAAGAAAGACTGCTCCATACTATTGATAATTTCAAGAGGGATTGGAAGGTTAGAGTGGAGCTTTAACTATTTTCTTTTACAGACATTATATATATATTACATATATAGTTTTAAGTGGAAGAATTATGAGTAAGCTTTATTTTTCCTTTATATCTTTCAAAGAAAACAAGGTGCTATTAGGGATTATTTCAGCCCAAGGAGAAAAGATGCAACTTGAACATAAAACCTCTTTGGTGTTTGGGATTATTTCTAGGATAGCTTTCCAGAAGAAGAATGACCAAATTACAGGGAAAAAGTGTTTCGCAGGCATTTATTGCACTCAACATTAAGTATTCTACATTTTTTGGTCACTTTGAGGGAAAAATATTATTTTTCTTGATTTCTTATGAGGTTTACCTTTTCAGTGTATTTGTTTGCCATTTAGATTTCTTTGTGATTTGTTCAACTTTTCTGTTTATTAATTATATTTTAAATTTTTCTTCAATCGTAGATAATTTCTCTTTTTAAAGTCATAAATAATTATTTAAAGGAAATAACAATAGTCTTGTGGACCTTTCTTTTTAGAATATATGAGGCCTAAAATATCCAGCCATGTGATATGAAATTACATATTAACAATGGTTGGATACTTTCCCAACAGCCCTCCTAAACACAGCAGTGGGCCAGGTGTGGTGGCTCATACCTGTAATCCCAGCACATTGGGAGACCAAGGCATGAGGATTGCTTGAGGCCAGGCATATGAGACCAGCCTGGGCAACAGAGTGAGACCCTGTCTCTAAAAAAAAATAAAATTAGGCAGGCATGGTGGTGCGTGCCTGTAGTCCCAGCTACTCAGGAGGCAGGAAGATCACTTGAGCTCAGGAGTTGTAGACTACAGTGAGCTATGATTGTGCCACTGCATCCCAACCTGGTGAGAAAATAATACTCTGTCTCTAAAAATAACAACAAAAAAACTCACCAGTGGTTATTTATTCTAGGCAGTAAGACAGACATGGAATTTTACTTCCCAGCTCAGCATTTTCTAAATTATTTAAATATTATAACAATGAGAAGCTGCCTTTTTCAGGGCAGGTCTGACCTTTTGATGTTGCATATATGCCAACCTTGGGAATCTTTTGCTGAAAAGCCCTCTTGGCTCAATCAGTATATTCATAATTTATCTTTTAGCAGTTTTTGTTTTTCTGACACAGGGTCTCGCTCTGTCCCCAAGCTGGAGGTTAGTGGCACAATCGTAGCTCACTGCAGCCTCAAACTCCTGGGCTCAAGGGATTCTTGTACTTCAGCCTCCCTAGTAGGTAGGACTACAAGCCCATGCCACCATAACCGACTAATTTTTCTATTTTTGGTAAAGATGGGGTACTGGTACATTGCTCAGGCTGGTCTCGAACTCCTGGCCTCAAGCAATCCTCCCACCTCAGCCTCCCAAAGTGCTAGGATTATAGGTACAAACCACTGGCAATGTTTGTACTTACACTTCTGGCATCCTGCTCTTTCTGAGCCTTTTGCCCCCTAGGCCTACCGTCCAGCTGCCATCCTGGAACTTCTCTCTGATGTTCTACATTGAATCTACCATTTCCTGAATCCCATGTTCTTTCTTAATTTATTCTTTCTATAATTGGAGCATATCTTCTAGTTGCTTCCTTTCCTATCTGAAAATGTCTTAATTTATCTCCCATTCATAATTGAATTCCAGGTTGAAAATTATTTTATATCAGTATTTTTAGGATATTACTTTCTTCTATCCTCTAATGCTACTTTGAAAAGTCAAATGCCATTGTTAATCATTTTCCTTAGCTTGTAATTTTTTTCCCCTTTGTTTTTCACTTTATGGTAGTTTTTAGGTCTTCCCTCTTTCCCTGATTTGTAAAATTGCATAACAGTGTGTCCTTGAATAGCACTTTATTACTCATGTTGGGTACACAAGGGACCTTTCAGGCTGGAAACTTGTGTCTTTTGGTCCTAGAAATTTTTCTTACATCTTTTTGATAATTTTTTCTCTTGTTTTTTTCTATATTTCCTATTAGGTAAATATTGGACCACCTGGATTGGTCCTCTAAATCTTGTAGATTTTTTTCTGGTATTTTTCATCTCCTTGTCTTCCTGTGATTCTTTTTAGGAGATTTCCTCATGTTACTTTTTATACTTTTATTGAATCTCTTATTTTGACTGTCATACTTTTTTCATTTTCTGAGGCTTTTTCCTATTCTCTGTTTTATATTTCATAACATCCTGATACAGTATCCTCTCTTAGCACTTTGAGATTTTAATAATTTTTTTTATGTTTGCTTTGCTTGCTACTTTCTTTTTTGTTTTGATCTCTGACTTTCATGTTAGAAGGTTTTTTTTAGATATTAATGTTTTGGCTATTCATATTTAAGAGAAAAGCATTTAAATGCTGTTTGGAAGCTCTCTATGTATTGGTGAAGTTGTCCAGTGGGCTTCATTTGTGAGTGATGGTTTGGGGACGGGTGGTTCTTTTGTAGGGAAATACCCAACTACTCACAACTATCAGTTTGTGATAGTCTGTTTCTTTGGAGCTGTTGAGTTTCTCTAGCAAAGGATCCTTTGATTTCGCTCCTATGGGGTAGCCCTAAATGAGATGGATTAGTAAGCTGGAGTCTGATGGTTTTATATTAATCCCCTTGTTTATAGGTTTACCTCATCCCTCCTCATCATTTTACCTAGTATCCCAGAGTCCCAAGCCTCTCTTTTTCAGTTTCTTCGGATAATAAACCTTCTACGTCTTTTCTGGTAGGCTGTTGCCTTATTGTTAGTGTTCTGGGAGTAGGAAAAAGAGTGACTGTTATCTGCAGAGACTTTGAACTATATCCCTGGTTTTCCATCTAGGACCTCACCCCTGTCCTCTACTGTACCTCATGCGTTCATGTCCTAAACTTTTTTTTCAGAGATAATTAGTTCTCTTATTGATATTCTCTTCCACACCATTTAGATTGTAAGATTCCTACCCTACCACAATAGTTGCACTCTGTTATAGGTTGTAGGATTACTGTGCTTTTCTGTATTATCTAAAGATTTTCTCTAGTAAGCCTGTATTCTAAAATTAAGTTTTTAAATAATAAAATTTATTGAGTATTTTCCTATACAATTTTTAATAGTTTGGTATTTTATGTCTAATTTTCTGTCTTCCTAGATGGTATCAATAGAGATTCTATTTTTTCTCTCAAATAGCTAATCAGTTATACTGGGATATTAAGTTGAGGGTAAAGGCAGGAGGTTAGATGCTGAGACTGGCTTATGATGATGACATGCCCATGTAAATGTTGATCAAAGGAATAGATAGGATGAGCTTTACATTTGACTAATGGTTGAGGAGTCCTATTGAACTGTCTCTGGCAGGAAAAAAACTAAAGACCAAGATTAAGTTATTTTCTGAAAGAAAGTACTTTAAAAGTTGTTTTATGTTTTAGGTTTCTATGCTTGAGTCTGCTCAACGGCAGGCAGCCAGTGTCCCAGTCTTAGAAGAGCAGATTATAAGTTTAGAAGCAGAAGTTGCAGCCCAAGATAAAGTTTTGAGGTAAATATACTTTTTATAGCTTTAAAATTTTTATTTTCTACTTCTACTTTGTGTTAAATCTTGTCCTCCACTTCTAGCCCAGTAATATAGTAACCATTTGTCTTGGAACGTATGGACTCTGTTTTCAGTCACTCATAACTCCTCTTGACTGCAGGTTGCATGCAGTATATAGAGGCTAAAAAAGACTAGATCTAAGCTGAGATGCTTATTAATGTGCTTTTGTTATATATGAATTAGTTCATTTCTTGCTCTGCATAACAATATATATCCAGTGCTTCAATGGGAATTCAAGAAATAAAATATAAGGAATCAGGCACTTTATAATTTATTCTCCTCTTCTGCTTTGAATGAAGTGGGAAATATATGTATATTAAATAGCATATTACTCTATTTGTTCTAAAAGTGTAGTTATGGGACCAGCAGTATTAGCATCTTTTGGGAACTTGTTAGAAATGCAGATTCTTAGGTCACATCTCAGGCTTACTGAATTACAAATGGGGAGGTAGGACCCAGAAATCTGTGTTTTAACAAGTTCAGATGATTCTGATATACACTAAAGTTGTCTTTTATGTCCATCAGAATTTTGTAATTTTCTTTGTTATACGTATTATTTTAAGTTTATTCCTGGGTATTTTATATGTTTGGTTATTGTGAATTTGTTCCCATCCTATTCATTGCTAGTATATGGAAAGGCTACTGATTTTTGTATAATATAATTATTTTGTAATTGAACTATTTCTTATATTCTTTTATCCTAATAAGTTTTCATTTTGATTCTCTGGGGTTTTCCAGGTAGCCAATGATATTATCAATAAATAAGTAAATTTGTCTTTCCTTTCCAGCATTTATACTTCTCTTTGCTTTTTCATTTTTGCTTTTTGCAGTGGGTTGATCTATCAGAAAAATTGTTAGATGTGGGGGTGATAACAGTTATTCTTATCTAGTTTTTGATCTATATAATAATGCTTCCAGTATCTGGCCATGAAATATTATGTGAGCTATTACTTCCGATGTATTTCATTTGATGGACGTATTCTTTTATTCCTTTTAAAAATCTCTTGAGAAGTGATCAATATGCCTTTTCTTTGTCTCTTATTATATATTTATTTCTCTTAACTCATTGATTTAAAGTAATAGAATTCCTAATGTTGAATTATTCTTGCATACCTGGAATAATCTCTTTAACAGTTTTTTTAAAATATCCTTTATTTTTTGGCTGTGCGTGGTGGCTCACGCCTGTAATCCTAGCACTCTTGGAGGCTGAGGCCGATGGATTTCTTGAGCTCCTGAGTTCGAGACCAGCCTGAGCAAGAGCGAGACCCCGTCTCTACTAAAAATAGAAAGAAATTGGCCAAACAACTAAAAATAGAAAAAAATTAGCTGGGCATGGTGGCGCATGCCTGTAGTCCCAGCTACCTGGGAGGCTGAGGCAGGAGGATTGCTTGAGCCCAGGAGTCTGAGGTTGCTGTGAGCTAGCTGACGCCATGGCACTCTAGCCCAGGCAAGTGAGACTCTGTCTCAAAAAAAAAAAAAAAAAAAAAAAATCCTTTATTTTATAGGCAGGCAGAAGAAAAATTGGAACAGAGCCAGAAAATGGTAATTGAAAAAGAACAGAGTTTGCAGGTGTCCAAAGAGGAATGTATAAAGTTGAAGGTGGACTTACTTGAACAAACTAAACAAGGAAAAAGGTATGTGTTTTTAAAGCAAATATTTTTTTGAAGGAAATAAAAGGATATATTACATATTTTAAAATCTAGTTAATTTTTGAAGTGAGAAAATTTCATAAATTTGGCATTGGAATAACTTAATGTTCTTTTTTGTCTACTATTTTTTTTATTTTCCATTAAAATTTTCATGTGTGGATATTATGTTATTGGCATTTTGGATTGGAGTTAATTCCTGGAAGACTGATAATGATTATCAATGTAATGGTATTTAGTTAGTTCTGAAAATTAAGTTGTATGACCTAATTAAAACCAATACATTCATTGAATTTAAAACACTAACAAAGAAAAAGCCTTTAAGATTACCTCTGATAAAATTAAATAAAATGTTACATGAACTCTTTATTTTTTTTTTATTATTATTTATTTATTTTTTGAGACAGAGTCTCGTTCTGTTACCTGGGCTAGAGTGCCATGGCATCAGCCTAGCACACAGCAGCCTCAAACTCCTAGACTCAAATTCTCCTGCCTCAGCCTCCCAAGTAGCTGGGAGTACAGGCACACACCACCGTGCCTGGCTAATTTTTCTATTTTTAGTAGAGATGGGGTCTTGCTCTTGCTCAAGCTGGTATCGAACTCCTGAGCTCAAGTGATCCTCCCGCCTCAGCATCCCAGAGGGGCTAGGATTACAGGCGTGAGCCACCACACCCAGCATATGAACTCTTTAAAGAAAAATTTTGCCTCAGATAGGATAGCAAAAGAAACTCAATTCGTAAGAAAGTGTGGTTGGGTCATCCTTCAGGAATACGTAAGTAATACAAAAATTTCTATTTTGTATAAATTATGTCTTGAGATAAAGTTTTTTTAGGTAGCTCTGAAGAGGAAACCATTAACTTTGAATGCCAATTAACTTTTAATTGAAAATTTTTTAGTTTACTAAGGTTTTATAGCAGTATGAATATAGCAGCTTTTATGCAGAGTAAAATGATAATCTGCATTTTTATCTTCTTTGACAACAAACATTTTAAAAATTTATACTATGATATAAATTAGATTATGAAAAAAGTAATTTGTCATAAATTGGTTAAATATTTATTTTCATGTGCACTTAAACTTCTAAAAACCACTCTAAATCAATCTGTAGGTCATTTTTTCATTTAAAGAACATTTTCACAGCAACATTTGGTTAGCCTAGTTCAAGTTACAGTATGTATTTGATGGGCAGTATGGCTTAGTGGAAAATGTTTAGGTTTTAGGGTCAGCTAGATTTTTATCTCTCAGTGGCTTTGTTACCTGGGGCAAACTATTTAACCTTTTTAAACCTCAGTTTTTTCATCTATTAAATCAAGATGATATTGTCTTGATGTATATAGATATGAAGATTAAATGAAAAAAGAAATACAAACTGCCTTTTAAGTAATAAATACTAACAAACTATAGCTATTGTGTAAACTGGTTAAATTTTCTAATATTCAGACTTTACTTATTCAGATAAGCTTCGTACATTGTTATTTAAAATAGTGAGATACAACATATGAAGACCAGATTCATAATATGGCTGCTAATAAAAAGAACAGAGGAAGAACTACTGGTTTCCTTTATACAACTTAGATAAGAGATGATTTTTAAGGGTAGAGTATTGACTTTGCTTTCACAAGGTGAGTAAGTGGGGACAGATACATTCTGGGCAGCATGCGCAGATACAAATGTCTCAAAGAGCATCATTGCTAAAGAACTCTTTAAGTAGTTTTATGTACTTATAAGTAAATAGATATAGTAGGAGATAAGGCAGGAAAGGCAGACTGGGCTGTGTAGGGTGACTCACGCCTGTCATCCTAGCACTCTGGGAGGCTGAGGCAGGAGGATGGCTTGAGCTGAATAGTTCGAGACCAGCCTTAGCAAGAGCGAGACCCCGTCACTACTGAAAATAGAAAAAATTAGCGAGTCGTTTTAGCACATACCCGTAGTCCCAGCTACTTGGGAGGCTGAGGCAAGAGGATTGCTTGAGCCCAGGAGTTTAAGCCCGACACCGTGGCACTCCAGCCTGGGCAATAGAGCGAGACTCTGTCTCAAAAAAAAAAAAAGGGCAGACTTGTTCCAGACAGTAAATGGCTTTATGTGTTATACCAAGGGATTTGTATTTTAACCTGGAGAGCATAAATAGCTAATTAAGATTTTTAGGTAGAGATGTGACAGGAAGACTGTTGGAGACTTTTGAAAAACTAGAGTGAATGTTGACTTTCTGCTATGGTCTGAATGTGTCCCCTAAATTTCCTGCATTGGAAACTTTATCCCCAATGCAACAGTGTTGGGAGAGACTTAGATCATGAGGGCTCTGATTTGACAAACAGATTAATGCTGTCATAAAAGGGCTTGACGGAAGAAGTTTGCCCCTTTTTGCCTTCCTACCTTCTGCCATGTGAGGAGGTAGCATTCTTGTCCACTGGAGGACACAGCATTCAAGGCACCATCTTGGAAGCAGAGAGACTAGGCCCTAATCTACCAGTGCCTTGATTTGGGACTTTCCAGCCTTCAGAACTGTGAGAAATAAATTTCTGTTTTTTATAAATTACCCATTCTGTGATACTTTGTTACAGCAGCACAAATGGGCTAAGGCACATTCTGAGATCAAAACCTTTGCAAGGACTTTTTTTTGGGTGCAGATCATTAATTATAATTGATTAAAAAGCCAGTGTAAAGGCAGAGGTTGTTTAGCTTTATGCTGGTTATAAGACACGTCCTAAAGCATAAGGACACAGAAAAGGTGAGAGCAAAGAAATAGAAATATTTCAAGCACATATTCACCAAAACAAAATCGATATAACTATATTAGTGTCACACAGAGTAGACTTAAATATAACAAGCATTACTGGTGTTAAAAATTACTCTTATGTTATATTTAAATAACACTTAACCAGGAAGATAAAAAGGCTCTAAACCAGAAAGATATAATGATTTTAAACTTACAGTTTTTTTAATTCTTTTTTTTATTTGCCAACACAACCCTACAGTGTAAAAAAGACTCTAAACTTATATGTATCTAATAATTTAGTCTCAAAATACTTATGAAAATTAACAGAATTTTAAGGAAAGAAGAGCAAGTCTGTAATCATACAGGGAAAATTTTCACACAGAAATTGTTAGATTAAGCAACAAAAAATTAAGCAAGGACTTGAAGAGTTGAGTAAGACAATTAACAATCTTTTTTTTTTTTTTTTTTTTTTTGAGACAGTGTCTCACTCTCTTGCCTGGAGCGAGTGCCATGGCGTCAGCCTAGCTCACAGCAACCTCAAACTCCTGGACTCAAGCAATCCTACTGTCTCAGCCTCCCAAGTAGCTGGGACTACAGGCATGTGCCACCATGCCCGGCTAATTTTTTCTACGTATATTTTTAGCTGTCCAATTAATTTCTTTCTATTTTTGATAGAGATGGGGTCTCGCTCTTGCTCAGGCTGGTCTCGAACTCCTGAGCTCAGAATGATCCGCCCACCTCGGCCTCCCAGCCAACCTGCTTTTTTAATAGAAAATTATGAGAACCAGGGCAATTGAGGGATAGAAATTCAGTGTATGATCAATAGTTTTAGTGATTGTGGTGTTTGTTATCTACATTTCAGTGGTAGAAATGTTTAAATATTTAAATTTTTGACTTTGATAAATTGATTAATTATGTATAGTCTATTGACATTTCTGAAGGTCTCTTCCACCCCAAATCACAATGTTTGCTGAATAATTAATATTTAAAGCTTTTTATTTTTCCACTACTGGCATCACCCAAGTTTTGAAACATACTTGGTGCAGTTGGAATAATATGGATCTTAGCAACATTCTCATTGAATCCCAGCACCACTGCTTCCTAGCCTTGTGAATTCAGTCAAGTCACTAAACAGCTCCAACCTTCTATTTCCACATCTTAGGATAATGAAGATAATAATATTTTGTCTAATAATATTGAGAATAATACCTTCTTCACAGGGTAAGGATTAAGAGAGTAGGCTCTGGAATTAAATTGCTTGAGTTTGGATCCCCACTAAATGCCTAACTGTGTAACTTGTGAAAGTCACTAACTTCTCCAAGGCTCAATTTCTTTACATGTAAATTGAAAATAATAATGATGTCTTCCTCACAGGGCTTGGTGAAAAATATAGACAAATTATACTTTTATTTTGGAGTTTAGCACATTGTAAATACTCAGTCAATTAAACTAAATTTGAATTCATTAAATATGACTATCGTAATAAATTAAAATATAGTTATTGGCTTTCCTTTTTTCTCACTCCCCTTTCACCTTTCATCCTTTATTTGTTCTTTACATATTACATAAAATAAAATCCAAGGTATCTATTATTTATCTACACCACATTTTGTTGGGAAATCCAGAAATAATCAAAATAGTCACTGAACAAGTGGGCAATGGAAATTTGAGAATCTAAGACATAACAGTTATTGAATATATTGTAACTAGACAGTTTGCCAAAGAAATAAACATTTTAATCTGACAGGAAGAACTAAAAATATGCCTCCATTTGCCTGGATCCAACTAATATCATTGCCTTCCTAATCATTTTCAAATGGGGTAAGGACATCATGATTTATTGTGTATCTATTGTAAATTATACACTAGGCTAGTTCTTTTTATATATGTTATTTTTTTCAAATGCATTCTGTGAAATAGATACAACTTCTCAATCACTTGTCTGTATCACTTGGGTATAGATGTGTTTCATTATTGTTGATTTTCTATATTTTGAAAGTATAATACCATGAATATACTGATTATTACCAAACACTTCTATCAAGGTTTAGATAAGTACTCTGTTATCAAAGCCATTAATATTTCTTTATTATTTATATCATATTTTGTGTGTAAAATGTGTTAAAGACTGTAAAAGTTTACATAGGAATTTAAGTCAGATTAGTCACCAAATGAGTTTCAGTTTATATTATGTTTTATGGATGTTCTTCTGCTAGTGGTATGGTGGGGGTAGCTTTATTACATGATCTGTTCTGTAGAACAGCACTATAAACTCTCAATAAAATATTTTTTAAAACTCTGTGCAGGCACCAGAGAGCTCATAAAAGCAGGCAGAAACTGTATCAGAATTGACATTTAGAAGAACAGGGAGGCACTGAGTGAGTATTCCATATTTTATGGCCTTCCTAGTTTGAGGGAAATTTCCAGTTTGAGACATGCTGGGAGCTTTTTAAAATTTAGATAGAAAACCCATAGTTAAACTGTCTTGAATAACCAGAGAACATAGTTGGGAGCAACCTTAAAGCTGGGAAGTGAGGTGGGAATACAGAAAATGAGGAAAACAGAGAGGCAGAGCCCTAAATTCTATATATAAACTTATAAACTTTGTTAATGTTGGGCTAATCTCTGAACCACACAGGCTGAGGGCTGACTCTAAGCAGTCCAACTGGTACTAAAAAATTGAATTGAGCTTTTAGTTGCTGTACAATGCAAAAGAGACAGAGTTTGTAGTTTCAGTACAGCCACATTAACTGTTTTCTAAAACAACAATAAAAATATTCTTTGGATAAACACATCAGAATCCACATTCTCTATAACATATCATTCACAATGTCTAGAAAATTTCAAAATTACAGAATATACTTAGCAGCAAGCACACATAACCCATATTCAAGTGAAAGACAATCAATGGATACCAACCCAGAGATAATAAATATTTTCATTATTAGCAAAGATTTTAAATTAGTAGATAAGGATTTTAAAGCAGCTATCATAATTATGCTTGTATATAATCAATAGTTATATATCACTTTTCATAATCATTGAAAAGATAGGAAGTCTTAGCAGAAAAACAGAAACTATAATAATGAAAATTTAGAACTGAAAAATAGAGTATCTGGAAAATCCACTGGACAGGCTTAATAGCAGAATGAAGAAGACAGAGAAAATAATTGGTGGGCTTATAAATAAACCAGCAGAAATTATTCAATGTGAAGAATAAAGAGGAAAAAAGAAGCAAGGAAAAGGAATAAATCTTCAGAGATGTTTGAGGAACTATGAAAGATCTAGTATTCATGTAACTATAATCCTAGAAAGAGAGTAAAGAAAAAAGAGATAAAAAATAGTTGAAGAAATAATGACTCATCTTTTTACATTTGGTGAAAGATATAAATTTACATATTCAAGCAACTTAGTCTAGGTTCACAAAGTAACTTGTTCAAGATCAAAGCTAAAGAGCTTGAAAGTATCCATAGATAAATGAAACATTATAGATAGGAGAAAAATGATTGGCATGACAGCTGACTTTTCATCAAAACAATGCACGCCAGGTGACAATGGAATAATATCATTAATGTATTAGGGGGAGAAAATCTGTTAATTCAGAATTCTTTATTCAGAATTTGTTTAATAATTCTTTTAAGAAAAAAGAAATATATGAGAACTTTCATCATCAGACCTGAACTACAAGATACATTCAAGGAAAGTCTTATATTTGAAGAAGAAAAATAAGAAACTTAGAATATTGGGAAAGAATGAAGAGCACTAGCAATATGAAGAAAAACAAGAAATTTAGAATATTGAGAAAGAATGAAGAACACTAGCAATATGAAGGTGAATATAAGACTTTTTAATCTTTTTAAAAAAATAAATATGACTGTAAAGCAGAAAGTATAACTGTGTCTTGTGGAGTTCAAAATACGTATAGATGTGTAGATGTAATATATATTAAACATATAACAGTCAGGCATGGTGGCTCACATCTGTAATCCCCAAAATTTTGGAGACTGAGACAGGAGTATCATTTGAGGCCAGGAGTTCAAGACTAGCCTGGAAACATGGCAAGACCCTCATCTCTACAAAAAATAAAAAAAAGTTAGTTTGGTGTGGTAGCATGTGCACATAGTCCCAACTACTCGGGAGGCTGGGGAAGAATGATTGCTTGAGCCTAGGAGTTCAAGGCTGCAGTGAGCTTTGATTATGTTGTTGCACTGCAGCCTGGGTGGATAGAGTGAGATGTTTTCTCAAATAAATAAATAAATAAACAAACAAACCCCTATAGCATAATGGACAGAGGTAATAAACGGACTTACACTGTTACAGCTTTCTACCTGTTATGCGAAGTGGTACAGCATTAACTCTAATAGACTACAATGGCAAGGATATATATTTTACTCCCTATAACAGTTACTAAAATACAAAAATGTATACAGATGCTCTTGACTTATGATGGAGTTATGTTCTAATAAGTCCATCGTAAGTTAAAAAATCTTATGTCAAAAATGCATTTAATGCTGGCAAAACAGCAGACAGTCTCTGACTTATGATGGTTTGACTTACAATGGTGTATACTGACTGCTCCACTGACCAGCCATTCCCCCATGTCCCTTCTTCTCCCTGGGCCTCCCTATTTCCTGAGACATAACAATATTGAAATTAGGTCAATTCATAACCCTATAATGGCCTTTAAGTGTTCAGAGGAAAGAAAGACTACATGGCTCTCACTTTAAATCAAAGGCTAAAAATGATTAAGATTAATAAGGAAGGCATGTCAAAAGCTGAGATAGTCCCAAAACTAGGCTTTTTGTACCGGTTAGCCAAGTTGTAAATGCAAGGAATAAGTTCTTGAAAAAAAATAGAAATGCTACTCCAGTGAACATACAAAAGGTAGAAAAGCAAAACAGCCTTATTGCTGATAAGTTTTGGTGGTCTGGATTTCTATTTCTGTCTTCTGATCAAATCAGCCACAACACTGTCTTAAAGTCAAAGCCTAATCCAGAGCAAGGTCCAAACTCTCTTCAGTTCCATGAAGGCTGAAAGAGGTAAGTCATCTAGAACTTTCATAGGTAGAGAGGAGAAGTCAATGCCTGGCTTCAAAGCTTCAAAGGATGGGCTGATTTTCTTGTTAGGGGCTAATACTTCTGGTGACTTTAAGTTGAAGCCAGTGCTCATTTACTAGTTTGAAAATCTTAGGGTTTTTAAGAATTATGCCAAATATAGTTTGTATTCTATAAATGAAACAATAAAGCCAGGATGACAGCACATCTGTTACAGTATGGCTTACTGAATATTTTAAGCCCACTCCTGAGACCTACGGCTCAGAAGAAAGATTCCTTTCAAAGTTCTGCCAGTCATTGGCAATGCACCTTGTTACCCAAGAGCTGTGATGGAGATGTACAAGATCAATGTTGTTTTCATGCCTGCTAACACAACATCCATTCTGCCGCTCATGGGTCAAGGGGTAATTTCAACTTTCAAGTTTTATTATTTAAGAAATACATTTCATAGGCTATCACTGCCATAGATAGTGATTCCTCTGATGGATTTGAGCAAAATAAATGAAAACTTTCTGGAAAGGATTCACCATACTAGATGCCATGAAGCACATTCACGATTCATGGTAGGAGGTCAAAATATCCACATTAATAGGAGTTTGGAAGAAGCCAAAGCCAGCTGCAGCAGGTCAAGGTCTTCTCATACTTCAAATCTCTCTGACCTCTCCTCCTACCTCATCTCTCTTACTGACTCTTCTGCCTTCCTTTTCTGCTTTTAAAGGTACACGTGATTACAGAGTCCACCTGGAAAATGCAAGACAAACTCCCTATTTTAAGGTCAGCTAATTAGTAACTTTAATGCTGTCTGCAAAGTCCCTTCACCGTAGTACATAGATTAGGGTTCGACCAAATAAACACGGATTAGATTCTTCTTGGATTCTTTAGGATTCCGCCCATAGCACTATTCTTCCAGATTCTCCTCTTGCCCTCCATCTTCCTTCTAATGGTCTTTTCTAATCACAGAAGCCAGCTTCCTTCTAATGGTCTTTTCTAATCACAGAAGCCAGATTGATGCCTTTAAAACATAAATAAGATCACTGTCATTCCTTTGCTCAGAGTCCTCCACTCTCACATTATCTTTTGCAGAGTAAAAGCCAATTTAGTTCTAGCAGCCCACAGAGCCCTGTGTGGTCTTTGATCCCCCCATTCTCCCATGCGTTTCATCTGCAAATGCTCTTCTGATCGTTGTGTCGCATTCCTTCTTGCCTCTTTGCTATTCACAAACACTCCAAGCGTGCTTTTGCCCTTGCTTGTCTCTGCATGGAACATTCTTTCCCCAGATATGCAATGGCCTCCTGGCTCACTTTTCCAGGTTTATGGCATTCCCTTGTCATAGAGGCTTTCCCTGCCATCTAAGAATGTACCCACATTGCTCTCATGCTTACCCTTACCTGATTCATTTTTTTCCCAGTGCATTGTCACTAATTTATTTTCTTTCCCACTGTATTATCATTAAATTTACTTTCTGTCTTCCCTATCTTTTGAATAGAATTAAGCTCTAAGAAAGAAGGAAATTTGCTTCAATTTCTGCTCTGTTCCAAGATCCCAGGATCTATATATATTACATATAAACATATATCTATGTACACACACATATATGTATTTTTGCAATGTTCTTTTCATTATGCTGTAAGACATTCATGTTGATCCACATGAGCATTTATTTTCAAACAATGCAAGAGACTGCACTGGGAGGCTGCCTTTGCTGCGGGAGCCCGGTGCTAGAATAATGGAGTCCTAGGAGCATGCTCAGTGAACTTGTTGGAACCAGAAGGCAAAAGTCCTCTTAAAATTTTTCTTGAGCACCCTCTATTGACAAAGCTTAACACTGTGCCATCTGACAGGAAAAACAACAGGCCCAGATCATTTTACACAGACTGGGCAAAAGGAGTGAATTTTGATTTGAGAGGAAATAATACATAACCAGCATGATAGATAAACAATTATACCAGCACTATTTCAGAATTGTCAATCCTTTTCCTACTGATCTGTAATGTCACATTTATCATAAATGAAATTTCCATATATGTGTACATCTAAGTGTTTTATTCTATTACTTTTGTCTATTTATCTATTATTGTGCCAAGTCAGCACTGTTTTAATTACTGTACCCTTTTAATACATCACAATTTTTGCAAGGCAAGGCTTTCTACATTGTTCTTCTTATTAAAATTTCTTTTGGATATTTGTCATCCATGGTCATCTATGTATCTGACTGTCCATCCATCCATCTATCAATCTATCTCAGAACATATTAACAGTAGAGCCTGGCACACAGTAAGTGCTAGGTACAGTTGTTGTTGCTGCTGTTATTATATGGTATTGTATCATATCTAGTAAATGGTATATTACAGTTATTCAGTTATTTCATGTCCTTTGATAATATTTTATTTTTTGTAAACATGTTATATTTTTATATGCCTTATAGTTTATTTATTTATTTATTATTATTGTTAATAGTGGCTTCTTTTGCAACAATTCTCAAGTAGATTATGCTGGTCTATAAAGATGCTAGTGATTTTCTGTACATTGCTCTTGAGCCCAGAAACTGTGCTAAATTCTTTTATTCATTTTACTTGTTTGTGGATTCTGTTTGATTTGTTATGTAGAACAGGAGTGTGCCAGTGTTTTTTGAAAGGGCCATATGGTAAATATTTTTGTCTTTGAGGCTCATGCACCCTCTGACTTTTAGGGTAAAAACAGCCAAAGACAATATGTAGACAAATGGGTATAGCTGGATTCGGCCCAGGAGAGCCTGATTTGGCCCATGGTCCTTGTTTTGCAGACCCTCGATGTAGATAATTATTTTATTTTAAAGCCTTTCATTAAGCCTCCTTGCTTCTTTTTCTTATCATATTTCATAGGCTAGAATTTCTAGTGTAATATTATACAGTGATGCCAATAGCAGTAATTCTTGCCCTTTTCCAGAATTTATTGGGATTCATTGCAAATTTTGATGTTAAGAATGTTATGATCTTTGAGTTAAGAATGTTTCTCTTTGTTATAACTTTTCCAAACGATTTTATAATAATAAATGTTATTTAAAACTGTTTTGCATCTGTTGAGATAATCATCATTTTGTCCTTTACTTTTAGGGTTGATCAATTTTATAATTTTGAAATATCTTTGCCTTACTAATATAAATCCTTCTCATTCATGATGTATTATTTTTGTACATTATTGGAATTGACTTGGTACTATTTTACTATTTTTGTACCTGTTCTCATGAATGAGTTGGGTCTTTAAATTCTTTTTGCATTGTCCTTGCCTGATTTGGCATAGGGTTATAGCATAGAGTTGGAGTGTTTTTCTTCTCTCTTATCCTGAAAACTGTTTGTTAAAATACAGAGGGGTTTTTTTTTTTTTTTGGCTTTGTGTATTTGATACAATTATTCTGTGCAGTTGGTTGGAGAGTGATATTTTTTGATTGCTGATTAAAATTACATAATAGTTTCTTACTTATTTAGATTTATTTACTATTGAGTAGTTTTGGTGATTAAAATATTTTTTAGAAAATTTTACATTTTGTATGATTTTTAATGTATTAGTACAAAATTGTTTATAGTATTAACTTAAGTTATAATTTATCTATAGTTTTTTTACATTCCTAATTACACTAATTTGTGATTTCCCTGCTTTTTTCTTAATCAATTTTGCCAGAGATTTATAAATAGCACTCATATTCTCAAGGAACTAGATTTTGGTTTTGTTGTTCATGTCTATTTTTTTAATGTATTAAACTTTATCCTTATTCCTATTCCTTATCCCATACCTTATCTGGATTTTTCTTGCTCTTTTTATGTCTGCTTCAGTGAAATATTTTATTCATTTATTTTCAATCTTTTAAAATTCTTATTAAGGCTACAAAATTTCCTGAAGTACTGGTTTATCTGTAACCTACAAATTTTAATATTTGCTGTCATTTAGTTATAAATATTTCATAATGGTTATAATTTAGGAGTGTGATTTTTAGTCCCCAATGCATGATGGTATGTTGGGACTTATATTGTAAATTTTTAATTTTACTGCATTATGATTAAATAATAATATCTTCATTATATCAATATTTGAACTGTTGAGATATTCTACATAGCCCTGTGAGATTTAAAAGCATCTGTCCTATGTTCCGTATATTCCTTGGAGTGCTGGTATGGTATGGAGTGAGGGGTCATGGAATTTAGGTGTGGGTAGGGATGGAGATGTCGGGAGGTGCAGGCTAGCCCAGGAAGTGCACCTGTATGTGTTCCTCAATAATTTTTAGCTTTCTCATTTGTCAACCTATCAAGTTTTATGATGTGGATTTTTGTAGTAAACCATCTTGCATGTTAACATTCTAGACATTGGCATCAGGTGTGTATTTTACTTAAGGACAATTTACAAATCAAAACAGAAACTGGTAATAAACTCCCTTTACAGTTGTAGTTACAAGAAGCCTCAAATTCCCTTAGGCTTGATTGATAAAACATGGCATTTATCCTATTCCTATCATGATGTTCAGCAAAGTTTATGACAGAGAGAAACAGCTGGCAAAGTGGGTTCATGGAAAGGTGAAGGTAATACAGCCATAAAAAACAAGAGGATAATGATTTTAAAAGGGATAATAGTTGTAACAACACCATTAACCTTTTGCTTCAAATTATTGAATCAGTGGTCTCTTTTAGAGGTCTAATGAAAGGTTTGCAGTAACTGCAATGTGGGAGAAAAAAGAAGCAATATAGAATTTGCCATTATTTTTTCCCTTCAAATTATTATTTTTCCTAGTCTATTAAGAAAACAAGACTGCTGCTGGGTTTGGACTTATTCTGAAAGAAACTTAATATAATTTCCAAAAAAATGCATTGATCTTTGTCGTAGAAAGAATGTTAAAGAACGTACATGTAACAACATAGCAGACTAGGATTCAAATACCTGGTTTCATAACCATATACCAGCACTGAAAGGGTATCTGGAATGAACTGCTGAGATACCAGCATTTCATTTTATGAAATGACAGAATTGTTCAATATTTTCTATTCCAGGTTTATAAATACATTTGGGAGTTTGTATGTTGTTTGGGTGACAGTTCAATTTGAAAATTGGAATAAGTCTCCTTTTAGACTTTTTGATTTTACCGCTGATGGAGGTTGTATGATTCAGGAAAGGTGAAATTAATTGCAGAGTGAATAGGATCAAGGACAACCAGATGAAGTAAACATTAGTGGGGCTAATTTAGATGAGACATTATGATAATAGAGTTTTCACTGAGGGATAGGAGAATGTTTGAGACTATGGGGTCTTATGCTGGTGTCCAGGGTCTCGTCGACATTCTTAGATTCCAAGGGTTTTGTGAACCTATTAAAATTATTGTATGTGTGGTTTTGCAAGAAGATAACTGTATGAATTTTTTCTTGAGAAGATTTATATTAATATAGCTCAGCAACTTCTCAAGGGTTCTGTGACACCTAAAACAGTTAAGAATAACTGATCTAGATTTTTTCCCCATATTTACTTTGTTACCCTGTAACTGCTCCATTTTATGCTTAAGTTTCTATAGCTAGAACCTTGAGATTTGATGTCGCTAGAACCTTGAGATTTGATGCCTGTCAACACTTCTCTCTCCCCACCAAAAGCTATTAGAATTCTCCTTTAGCCACTTCCTCAGGAACTTAAATTTATAGGAAATTTACTTTTCAAACCAAACTCCTACAAATAAGAGAGCACTTGTAAGGTCAAAGAGATGCCAAAAGATAGGGTATTGATAATGTGGTTCATCCCGGAATATCTGTGACAAGTCCCCTGTACACACCTGGATCCCTTAACTTTGTGTGTGTGAGACATGAATCAAAAATAGTTGGCCTATTGTTAAGACTTTTGCTCTTTTGTTTTTTAAAAATTAAATGCAAATATCTGCATTTCAAATCCTATTCATTTTATATACCACTCTGATAAGACTTTTGCATCTGCCTCTATTTTTTTTTTTTTTCCATTGCAGTGGCCTGAGCTTAGATCAGATATTTTTAAACTTTGGTTGTTATTGTATTTCCTGTTATGGGCTTCATTGAGAACCTGGAGAAAGGCCCAGAGCTTTTCCTCAGAAACATGCTTAGTCCCACATTTGGGACATACAATTCCAGGATTTTCATAAACTCTTTGAAAAGTGTGGGTTTCAGAGGAAGTACTCTCAGTTTCTGCTCTGCTCATTTCTTCCCTGGTGTCACTGCTTTTGGCTTTGGTAACTCCAGCCCAACTTCTCTAGTGGTCTTTCTCAAAGCTCAATGTGATTATTTTGTTCATCTGCTTTAAAAGCCCTGTCAGTGGCTTTCCATTACCTACAGGCTAAAATCCACGAAGCACAGTCTTGTTTAGGTACCCACGCTCCTCTCAGGGTCACCCTCTTGGCTCCCTCCTCTGCCAGTCCCCATTTCACTCTGAATGTTCCAGCCGTGCACATACCCTGCCCACCTTTCCTGAACTTGCCATGCCATGCTGCACTTCCAGCCCTGGCACCTGCTGGCACACTGCTCCTCCCAACATGGCTAGCTCTCCCCTGTGTGTGCTTGGTGATCAGCCATCTACCCTTCAGGACCCATCCATCTCTTCTCCTGTATTGTGGCTCTGGCACACTTCCTGCTCCCCATACCTGGCATGGTAGCAATCAGCTCCTGTACCAGTCAGAGTCCTTGTGCTTGCCTCTATTATAGCTCTTAGCACACTGCGGTTCACTCATTTGTTTGCACATCTGTGGGCTTAAGGCAGTTAGAAACTAATTTTTTATCAGTATCTGTTACCCAGTTCCTAATAAGCTTTCTTTCAGTTAATTTTTTGTTGGATTTTTGGGTTTGTTGAATGACTGTTTCAGCTGGTCTTGTTGGATATCATGAGAAATTCAGCAGCAGAGAAGACCCAAAACTTGAGGAGAAAATCATCGTAGATAATGTAAAATTGCTCCTTCTTCTTCCTGTTTTTAACTTATTGCACCCAAATATTTTAAAGATTCAAGGATGTCCAAGAGAGCAATTTAACTCTTTATTTTTTATTTTCTGTAGGAACAGTATGATTGGCAGGAAGTGGAAATAACATATTGTTGTTATTGAAAGAATTCAAACTAAATTCTGGATCTTCCACTTATTAGTAGGCGACCTGAGTGAAAATCTGTTGCTTTGCTTAAACCTTGTCCAAATTATGGATCATAAAAATACTTTATTATCTCATGATAGAGCTGACAGGATGGATTAGGACCTGCATGTGTATATTGTTTTGGGTAATGTGCCCTAGAAGTGTTAGCAGCATTTGTTATTATTAACCTGCTTGACTTGTAGAACGATTAATTCGAAAGTCAATGCCAAATTAGAATAGGAATATAAAAGAAGGTGTATTTGCCCCACTCGCTTTTCCTGTGCCCGTTACAGATATCACTAATAGATTATAGAGCTCTTTGTCACTGAGGCCACACTTTGTCTCAAATGGCCTTCTCAAGCAGCCATTACCAATTAATGAGTGTTGGCTCAAAAGTTAAAACCTATGTGCTGTTTTAATGCTAGAGTCTAAGACTAATGAAAGACACAGTGTGGAAAAAAAAGACACAATGTATAAAAAAATCTTGTTAGTGATTAAAAGTCCATAGGCAAATGCACATGTCACCATCAATAGCAGCTATGTGGTTCTGTTATCTTCTTTTTGCATAATGGTAGGATTTTTTGGATACAAGATTCCTCAGAATAAAACCGAACTTTTTGGTCCATTCTCTGCAGCTGGATGTGGCCATGGAGTGTAAGTTTTGGCCAGTGAGATGTAAGCTGTGTTGTTGTGTAGAAGTTTCTGGAAACCGTTCTTACAAGGCAGTTGGTGTAAGTTGTTTCCTGCTCTTCCTCTGGGTCATTTTTTGTATTCTGCTGCCCGGAATGTGGCCCTGCCTTGAGAATGATGAAACAGTGAGCTGGAAGAGCTTATGTCCTGGAAAACAACACTGAGCAGTGCCTCTATCCCAGCACTGACTAAACTTCTATTTTGTTTCAGACACTGTTATTTAGCTATTGCAATCTGTGGAAAGTTTGCTGTTCACCATGATGGTTTGTTTATTTAACTCTCCTCATTAGGAGTACTTTGAAGATCAGGAAGATGCCAAGACAACACACATTCCCTTTAGGGATGGAAAGGCAATGGAAAGACTTTCATATACTTTGCCAGGTTGGAAAGCCACGTAATGTTTGCAAACATCAACGGCTCCCATGAGTGGCAGGAAGGATGTGATAATGTGGTACAGTCAGTAACAAATTGGGAAACTGGGATGCTGGATTTTTGTTTTGGCCCTGATAAGTTGTATGAAGCCATTCTAACTCTTTTAGGTCATCATATAAGAAATGTCTGATTTTGAATCAAAAGTGTAGTTTATTATATCTCAAACAAGAAGCAGTACAATTAATCAAAGTATGCATCTAAACTATTGACACAGTTTTGCCATCTTAACGGTAACTTGTTTGTACCAGCAGTGAAGAAGCCTGGAGAGTGAGTGGCTGTGAAATCACAAAGGCCTTTTCCATGGCTTGTTGAGAATTGAATATTTTTCCTTCCAAGAAATGGTCCAAAGCCTGGAAGAAGAGGTAGTCAGTTGGTGCAAGGTCTGGTGAATACAGTGGATGATGGAGAGTTTTCAAGTTCAGTCTGAGCAGTGTTGTTTGTGTGACATATGGTCGAGCATTGTCCTGCAAGAGGATTGGCCTGTCTCTATTGACCAATCTCAGCTGCTTAATTGCAAGGATCCTCATCATTTTGTCCAACTGGGTACAGTAGACATCTTCTGTAATCGACTGACCGTGTTTCATGAAGCTGTAGTGGATAATATGCCAGTGCTGGACAACCAAACAGACACCATTAGCTTTTTTTGATGAATATTTGGTTTTGGACTGGATTTCAGTACTTCATCTTTATCCAACCATTGTGCCCAACACTTGCAATTATCAAAAATAATCCATTTTTCATTACTGTAACAATCCGGTGTAGAAATGGTTCACCTTTATGTCATGACAGCAAAGAAAGGCAAGCTTGGAGACAATTTCTCCTGTGAAGCTCATTTAATTCATGCGGTACCCATCTATCCAACTTTTTTACCTTGCCCATTTGTTTCAAATGCGCC
>CAUYSK010035747.1:0-14212 GCA_963575035.1 Avahi laniger
CTCTTGCTCAGGCTGGTCTCAAACTCCTGAGTTCAAATGATCCTCCTGCCTTAGCCTCCCAGAGTGCTAGGATTACAGGCCTGAGCCACCGCTCCTGGCCTCATCTTTCTATATTTCTTGAAGCTTCAACCAACAGAAGCAACAAGAAAGCCTTTTCCAACAGCAAAGGACTGCCTGTGTCAACAGCAATCATAAGTCATCCCTTCTGCTCCCGGCTCTCACCCCTCCCACCCCTATGTAGCCATCCGTCTCCATAAATCTCCTGAGCAGGTGGAGATTTATACAGGAGCTGTGGCTCTCTCTGTCTGTGGGTTCCTCTGATTACCTCTGACATCTTCCAGAAGAGAACCATGGGATTATACGATAGCATAATACATACCTCAATCAGAATACGGCAATAGCCAGGTTGGTGCTTCAAGGTGCAATGTCTGTTAGAGACGCAAAGAATGGAGATCAGACTCTTCACTAGTCTGGAGATGTGTTAGGGGAAGGGGGATGTAGGGACCATTTCTGAGGCCTGATGGGCTGGCAAAACAGCCGTGTTATTTATTGCTATCTTGGGACCTTTGCAGATTTGCTTTTTCTTTTGAAAGGGGCCGATGCCTTCTAGAACACCTGCCCTTGAGAGGTGACAGGGCACATGGGAAGCAGCACACATGAATGCATTGGTACAGCAAACAGTTATTGAAATATTAAGCCACTTTCCATACTGTGAGTGGTGAGACCAAAGTCACCATTTGGCGTTGCCTACAGGGGGCCACAATGGTGGGTAATGAGGTCTGGGAACAGTGGAGAGCAGATATGGGGACCCCCAGCTGCTGCCGAGCAAACTGAGATCAATCATGGGGGTGCGTGCAGCCTTTATCCCCTCCTCCAGGGTGGCCTGGTGTTAATGAGGCATTGAAGCAGGCACAGGGTAGGCGGGGTTGGTGGCAGCATTGTCAGGACCTAGGGCAGGTCCCCAGATTCAGGCCACATGGGAAGCACAGGCATCAGGGGCACATCCAGCCATAGTGTGACTTCTGCGCAAAGCTCCCGAGTGGGGACCTCCAGATTAGTGAGTGAACAGCAAAGTGATTCAAAGAGTTTGCTGTAGTTCCCTGTGTCCGATCACAGACAGAGAGGGCCATCACCTAACTAGTGACAGCTGCATCAAACCAAAGATCACATCTACGACTTTTAAAAATCAACAAACAAATAAGATCTATTGGAATGGCATGATGAATAACTTGCAGGGCAGCTTGCATCACTTGGTAAGCAGGTTTAGTTAGAGACGGAAATAGATTTTAAAATTCTTTATTTATATATTGACTTGTGTGCTGATTTATGTTACTGTACTGGCTATTAAATGTTTTGAATATTACTCTAGTCCAGATACACACACCCCAAGACATAGTTCAAGGTCAAAGTAGCAGACACGAGCCCAGGGCCCTGAGCCAGCGGTGAGGACCAGCGGGGAGGCAGCGTGATCGTGGAGTAGGGGGTGAGGGTGTATGGTCACAGTCAGAGAAGCCTTCCTGGAGAGGAATTTCAAGTCAGGCTTGAAGGGTCAGCAAGGGCATGCTGGGAAGGAACGTCGTGTGTGCGCACAGGGGAGCAGGCACTTTGCACAAGACACCTCCCCCTCTTGCAGAGGGCAAAGCTCGGAACATAGGGACCCTGGGGGCCTGCCAGGGATTGCACCAGACACTGGACCTCAATGGCCCTTTGAAATCTGGGAAAGAAAAGCCGCCTTTGAATCCTTGAAAGGCTGGGAACAATTAGAGTGGTTACCATGATGGTGAAGAAGGAAATGGGAAAAGGGAGATAGTGAGAGAGTCTTAATTAATAATTTCTTGTGGCTTATTCCTGCTTTGATCACGAGGCTGATATTTCTGCAATCTATTACAAACTTCATTAAGTTTATTTGCCCGCCAGGGGCCTGCCCTTTCTCCCATCCTGTCCTGTCAAAGATAAACGACTCCAGTGGCTCCACTGATCCCTTCTAAGCTTTGCCTCAAACCACAGGCTGCTGGAGGACATCTGAAGGGAAGCCGCAGAGCAGAGCAGCAGACCCAGGGGAAACCAACGAATCAGGCAGTCCTCCCAACGAATTCAGCAGTCCTCCCAAGTCGGCCTTCTGCTACTACGGTGGATGGTAAGATAGTGTTTATTGCCAGGCTACCAATCAGGATTGGAATCACAGTGTTCATGCACACCTGTCAGGTTCTTCCTAAAGTTGGGAGTGAACCTACAAAGTGGGCTCGAGGCTGTATCCAGGCCAGCGAGTTGTACTAGCAATCTATCATGAGAGTAGTGGAATCTCTGCCTCTGAAGGCATTGGAAAGGTCACCTCCATCCACCCATCCGAAGCTCAAGTCCCTTCTGCACAAGTGATTGCAGACTACGCTTGAATTCCTCCAGTGACAGCAAGCTCATTATTCTACAGATAGCTCATTCCATCCTCAGACAGCTCTAAGTCCAATGTCTGTTCCCTCTAACTTGAAACTTGTGATCCTAGTATTCTCAAATGAGTTGATAAATTTAAAAAGATAAAAACTAATTTATCTTTCACAAACCTCATCACATGTTTAAAGTGAGAGATTCTGCCATCCTAGGAGTTTGCTCTTAAATATGGCTAAACATCTTTAACTTCTTCACCAATTCTTCACATGACCTAATTCTGCGGTCCCCAACCCCTGGGACGCAGACTAGTACCGGTCTGTGGCCTGTTAGGAACCAGGCTGCAGAGCAGGAGGTCAATCGGCGTAGAGCGAGTGAAGCTTTATCTGTTTTTTTTTTTTTTTTGAGATGGAGTCTCTCTCTGTTGCCCAGGCTAGAGTGCCATGGCCTCAGCCTAGCTCACAGCAACCTCAAACTTCTGGGCTCAAGTGATCCTCCTGCCTCAGCCTCCCGAGGAGCTAGGACTACAGGTGTGTAGCAGCAGGCCCAACTAAAAATTTTTTCTATTTTCAGTAGAGACAGGGTCTCGCTCTTGCTTAGGCTGGGCTTCATCTGTATTTACAGCCGCTCCCCATTGCTCACCTCACCGCATCAGCTCTGCCTCTTGTCAGATCAGCAGTGGCATTAGATTTTCATAGGAGCGTGAACCCTACTGCAAACTGCACGTGTGAGGGATCTAGGTTGTGTGCTCCTTATGAGAATCTAAGGCCTGATGATCTGGGGTGGAGCTGAGGTGGAGACGGTAGCACTGGGGAGCAGCTGCAAATACAGATTATCATTGGCAGAGAGGTTTGACAGCACAATAAATGTAATGCACTTGAATCATCCCAAAACCACCAGTCCCCACTCCCACCCCACACTTACCCCCATCTGTGGAATAATTGTCTTCCATGAAACTGGTTCCTGGTGCCAAAAGATTGGGGACCGCTGACGTAATTCACATCTCTTTAAATATGTCATTCCCAGAATTAACAAAATACCCCAAATATGGCCACATTAGTACAGGGAAGAGCAGGACTATGACCTCTTTTGTTTTAGACATTATACTTCTACTACTGAAGCCAAAATCACACCTGCTTGTGTGCCAGCCACATTGCTCTATTAATGAACCTTCTGAGATTTAAGCATGGGCCAATCAGGTGTGCTATAATGTGTGCTAGTTTATCAGAGCCAGGAAATAGCTTAATGTAATGGGTAATGTGATAATAGTATTTCATGTTATGGATGTTGATAGCAGATAAACAAGCCCTGAATGCTCTGCCAATTTAACTAGGGGATTGCGGCTCAATAAACCCATGCTTATTTTTTCAATGGTTTCAAATTATATTAATTAATCCATTAGTTGATTATGTTTAAGAGAATGACTTTAAGAATGTTTTGAGTATGTTCAAACCAGAACTAACAGGTAACTTAGAACAATCGCTCAAATAATAAGCTATCACCATTAGGACAATCACCCAAATAATAAGCTATTAAATGCACATTAACATATAATAATTGTGTAAAGAATAACTAAGCAATTAATTAACATTTAATGTAATTCATAGTAAATTAGATAACAAGTCTTATTAAATGTCAATTAGCCATATTAGCTACTGACACCTAAATGATTCAACATGCTAATGCTAATTAATTTCTTATTTCTTACAAGCTTAATGACTTAACAAAATGTATTTACATATTTAGAGATTCTTAAAGTAACCAGAGAGCCAGATTTAAGAGTGGCTGTCTGTATGGTGGTTTGGGAAAAGAGATTAGGGGAAAATTAGAGATGTTTTATCTGGGGTCTCTTCTCAGCATCCTTCCTTACTGTATTCCTCTCGGAGAATTTTATGGAGGGAAGAGGATGCAAAGAGCGTATTGGGAGGTGATCCCAGGAGCACTGTGAGGGAATGCGAAGCAAGTGAGAGAAAGGGCAGAACCTGCCAACCGTGCCTGTATGGGCAGGTTACCACGGTGGGCAACCAAAGCTCACTTCCTGTAGGGACCCAGAGAGATTGGTGAAGTGAGAGGCAGCTATTTCTGGGAGGAACAATAAAGCTGCCGTGCTTTTGCACTGACTCCCATCTAGGAGATGGTTCAGACTGTTTTGGTTAACTGAGCTGACCCACTGCTTTTGTGTCATCTAAGTTCAACGTGAATATTCTTTAAGGGCATTCATTAACTTGGTCATTAAAATGTTTACAGCCCAAGCTACAAGGAGGCCAAGACTGTGGTTGAGGTTCAGGAACCCTTGGGACCAGGGCCCTTCATGCTAGCAGGACTCTTCTTCCCTCTCTATTCTCATCCATCCCAAACTGTCTTTCTCCACACAGCAGAAACGTGGCCTCAAGCTCCGAGTTTTACATCTTTGAGCTCCGAGCCTTCAGGACAAAATGGTTCTGAAAGGCTCTGGGTCTCAAGTCTGGAAACCCAGGAAGGGAACCTGGCCCACTTGGGCCCACAAATGGACCAACCCCTGGGCACTAGCACCCACTGTGCTCATGTTTCCAGGAGAAGAGCCGCTGGGTGCTGGTCAGACAATCCCATTGACATCCGTGACACCTTGCAGGACCAGGTCCTGCACTGGTGGGTGGACCTGAAAGATGAGTATGTTTTCCCTCTGCTCACGTTGCTCCCAGCCAGGTGGGAGAGGTAAGCAGGTAAGGAGAGCCCCACAGGGCAGTGGGACAGGTGTTCAGAGAGGCAATGCCAGGGAGGGAGCTAGTCAATTATGGAGGGAGCCCCACCAAGTATTGTTAAGGTGTGGGAGATGGGAATGGTGCCTAAGACGAATCTCTTAGGAATTAGCTGCAAGAGAGGTAAAGGCAGGCCGCCCAGATGAGAGTGTCGTCTTCAGGGAAGCTGAGGAAATTCTGCGAGACTGGCTCCTGGTGTCCCGGGGCAGTCAGCCTGCTCCACCCGCCTCTTCAACTCAAGCCGGCCATGATAGCGTGGACAGGTCACACTAAGTAGGAGTGTCCACTGGGACTCTGTCCACACAGAGACGCAGAGTCAAATGCTTCAGATAATATATTTTCAAAATTCTTGGCATTGAAAAAATGCCTTCCAGAATAAGAAAACTTTCTAGTGAGTGAATCCGTTTGAACTCTAAAAATACTATAGTCTATTGTTCTCATCGTTCTTAACTCTACATAAGTCATATAGGCCAGTCTCTTTACTGATACATTGAATTCTCATAATAATCCCTATGATGTAGGTGTTCTTATTCCCAATTAATAGGCTAAGGACACTGAAACTCTGAGACTGATTAAATTGCCTAAGGTTTTAACCCAACCTTTGAGTGGTAGAGCCTGTCTTCGAACCAGATCTGACCCCAAAGCCCATATTTATTTATTCATTCATGCAACGGCACTATGTAATAGGCACTGTGCTGTGCCCCAGAAATATAAAAAGAGCACAACATTTTCCCTGCCTTCGAGGGGTTACAGACTAGCCCCAGTGGTGAGAAAAGTGCTAGGATGCAGACGGGCACAGAGTAGGTCTATGCGCAAGGAAGGACACTGAAGTCAGTCAAGGGTGGGGTCACCCAGAGTTTCAGATCTGAAAAATGAATAGGTACCAAGCAGGCAAGGGGGTGTGGTAAATGTATTTTAGGCAGAGGGAAGAGGCTGTACCAAAGCCTGGGTGGGAAAACAGGCAAGTGGTCTGGTGGAGAGCGTGTATGAGGGGGGACACTGAGAGGTGAGAATGTGGAGGTACACAGGGGTTAGATCATGGAGGACTTTGAGGGTCCTGGTGAGCAGCTGGACCCATGTCGGCTCCATCTTCACCAGGGGGCCCGAGGGTTCTTGACTGAGTCCTGGATTCTGGCGTGAGGGCTGCGGTTGGTTGGCAGGGCTTGGAAGTTGACACAATGAGCAGAGGAATTCTGCCTGAGTCTGGGAGCCCTCTTCTTCATGTCGGGAAGTGGTCTTTAAGATGCCCATCCATTGCACGTACTCTCTTTGGCCAAACATAATCATAGGGAAGTAAAGAAAAAGACAAGCACGTGCTGTGTAACAGCAACAACAAATACACTTTGGTGCAAATCTTGGCACTGCTATTTACAAACTGCGATTGGGCAAAGTTCTTAGGCACTTTCTTCTCTGTGAAGTAGAGGACTTGGCAGGGTTATCATGAGAATTAGATCAAATGGATAGGAAGTGTCTGACCCATGGAAATAAACCCAATCTCCACAATCCCTCCAACATTCAGAAATCACAGTACACAGACACCAGTATTGTCTACACACATAACAGGAAAACTATGCAATTGCATCTTCAAATATTTGAAACAATAATTGTTTGCCTGTTAAGCAAACAATTCCCCAGGCTAAGTATCACCTTTCCCTCTAATCATTCTTCATATGACATGCTTTCTAGATCCCTCCCATGCTGAATGTCCTCTTCTAAATAAATTCTCATTGGCAGGGGTTCTCTCCCAAAGTGTCTTGGTTGGAACTGGACCAGAAGTCAGGGTGCAGTCTGAGCAGAGTAGAACATAGTGTGGCCAACACAGCCCTTGTTCTGGGTTTCATGATCCTATCAGAGCAGCCTCAGCTACCATTCCTTTTTGAGCAGCTTCATCTAACAGGAGGCGCATATGGAGTTGGTGACCAAATCCAGCCTTCTCCTCCACCTTTCCTCACCCTCCCCCAGGTAAAATAAACCTACTAAACTGCCAGATCTTGAAGAGAGGCTCGGTTTTATGCAGTCGTAGCTACAGCTCAACATCAGTGCACATTATTGGGATCTTATGCAAATGTGGAGTCAGCGTGGTGTGATGGAAAGAGAATCAACCTTGGAAGTAGTTGGATCTGTGTTCAAATATCAGCTTGGAAATTTACTGGCAAGAAAACCATAGACAATTTAGTTAACATCATTGAGCCTTAACTTTGTCATCTATAACATGAATATAATATGATTGTTATAAGAATCAAACAGGTTATGGATGGAAAGCATTGGCACATGTAGGCACTTAAAAAGTCTTTGTCTTTCCCTGTACGTGGCCCTAGGTTCCTGGGATATGAAGATGAGGCTTAGTTTCTCACCTAGAAAAGCATATAGGATAAGAAGGGAGGCACACTTGGTTTGAATGAACTGTACTATATACAGTGATAGAAGTAAGCACGGGAGCTTTAAGACTGGCATATAGTGGCTTTTCAGTAAGCATTTGATGAAGGAATAAATATTTCTGCCATCAAGCCCGGTATCCCAAATCTTGTACTTATGCAATTGACTTTGAAGAAATCTAAAAGCAGTGCTTAACATTTATCTGGTTAAGTTGATTTAATTGGTTTTGACCATTGTTTCAGCCTGTGAGAATATTTTTAGAGTCTTTGATCTATCCTACAATACATTAGATATTGTATTTAAGTTTGTGACACCAAAAGGCATAGTGTCTCATTAAATTTATCAACAAATTTGATGGCCAGGATGGTCCAGGAGAGAGACCTGTAGCAGCCGACTAAAGACTTCCCTTCAAGATCTTCCTTTGATCCTAGGATACCTGGGCATAATATAATAAAAGCTATTAGAAAAACACTCTGTAGATGTTTCCAGAAGTCCCAGGTTTTTGTGGGACCAGATGGCCTTAACTTCTAAGCAACAGCAGCTCTCAATCAGCAACCTAGTGAAACCACAGGTCAGTGGAGCCGGACAAGCAACCTCACATTGCCATCACCTTGCAGAGCAAGGTGATCCACCTGCCACGCTGCTCCCAAAGGGATCCATAATTAAACTGACTCTGTCATTCAGCTGCTTAAAAATCTTTTGGGGTGGGTTCCTTGATACATGAACTCCAAGCTCCTTAATTTAGTATGAAAGATCCTCCATGGTTTAGCTCCTGCTTATTTCTCAGCCTTATTTTCTGACACTCCATTCTTCATAATTTAAACTCTAGAACCACTTAATTGGTCATATTTACCCATATATCTCAGTATTCCACTGCCGTACTTTTGCCCAAGTCATTCCTTCTATGTAGGATGTTTTTCACTCTTCCAATCCCCTTCCCTCATTTATTCTACTTAGCCTTCCAGATCAGGGGTCCTCTCCTTTGCCTGCACCCTGCATCTGAGACTGGATTAAATGGCCCTTTTTGGCTCTCTCGATGCATGTGCATAATCTAGTACTACTGCACGTTGTACATTGATGCTAATCATCTGTCCTAGTAGATTCAAAGCATCTTGCATGGAAGGACCAAGTTTCAGTCATCTGAGAATTTCCAGCTACTGTCTTGGGACCTGGTACATGGTAATTATGCAATAAAGGGTTGTTGAAATGTGCATGTTGGGTAGCGTGTGTCCCTTCTCAGATCATTTCTATTAAGTTCTAATGATTTCCCTGAGAGTTAGAATGGAGACAATTTTGGGGTGGAAATTGAAGGCTAGTGAGGTTGAGTCACTTGCTCAAGCTCTCTAGGCTGGGATTACAGTCTAACTGTGATTCCTAGCCCATAATTTCCACCATTATGCACTACTACTTTCCACAGCCTCTTTCTTTAATATCCAAAACTGCATGTATCTATGGCCCTAGCTCACCTGGGAGTGTTCAGGCACTATTTTGGAGAGAAGAGGTGAATTTACACTGGGATGGAGATGACA
Organism: Avahi laniger; assembly: GCA_963575035.1. Taxonomy (NCBI): domain Eukaryota; kingdom Metazoa; phylum Chordata; class Mammalia; order Primates; family Indriidae; genus Avahi; species Avahi laniger. Next base: position 9,026 of record CAUYSK010035747.1, read on the forward strand.
GGTCTCCCACTGAGTTTCTCTCTGCCAAGGGCATTTTCACCCTAATGGAAGCACTTTGCTTTAGCACATTGGAATGTATCTTTACTGACAAAGCCTCCCACCTGTTGAATCCAGGCTGCACTGCAGTCCTCCTAAGGACGCTGGCCTCTTTGGAGCTATGGTGCCAGAAGTCTCCCACGCAGACAGACTGCTTATGAGGTGGCCCCTTGTGTCTTCGAGCAGGCTCGAAAGAGAACCTGAGGTGGCCTCAGGTTCTTTCTCATGGCAGAAAGGTTGATTATAGCCTGGGGCTGCTTCTAGGTTTGTCACTGGAAGCAGCTTCAGTCCTGCATGACTGTAGTTACGATGTTAACAAGGAACAGAAGGCTACACCGAGGAGCTGGCCATCGGCCTCAGGTAGGAAGCCAGAGTTCAGACCCATGGAGCCCAGACCAAGAGAGTGAAATGTTCAGCCTTATTTGGAAGGTGCCTGGAAGAAATGGGGTTTCGGAGAGAATGAGGCGAAAAGAGCACAGGACAGAGTCTGTGTCGATCATTCAAAACCAAGGGAATTACATGGGACATTACCCTCGTACCTCCAGGCTGGCAAAGCACCTCAGGGACAGGCTGTAAGATGAAGACAGATTGCCTGAGCACAGCTTCCCCTCTCCTCTCCACTCCCCACACCCGCAAACCTCAGCGATTGCCCAGTTCCCTGGTCTCCTGAGAGGTGAGTCACCTTCTTGTCGTAATTCAAGTGTTAATCTCCGCATCATATATGCCGAATTTCTCCCAGCAGCAGACACTTCTGGTGCCTTACAAGTAATGCTGGCAATGCTCGGGGAGGCAGCTGGAGTGGGTGAGCTCACCCGTGTGCAGCCTTCAGCCTGGTTTCCACCCTCTTAGCTGGCTGGCAGACACTGTGTCCTCCTTTCAGCTCAGCCCCTCATGACCACCTTATTTTTGCCTCTAAAAAAATCTAGAAATTGCTGGGGCTTCCTTGTTAGGACCATGGAGAGCTCTGACCCCATCCAGGCTCGTTGGAAGTGTGACCACTTCTGGGGCTGGCATTCCTGCTCCATGGGGCCTTCCAGATTGTGCTTTAGCTGCCCCCCTTGTCCCCTGCTTACCAAAGGAGCAGGGCTGGAATTTTTCTTGCTCTCCACTCCCAAGTCCTGTCTTTGGACATGGCCTATGGTCCACAGGGCCCAGGAAGTAGTGTGATTTTATGATTAGGAAAAGAATCTTCCATCTTATTGGGGATCATTCGTTTCCTCTCCTTTCCTATTTACTCTTTACTGCTTTTCATGCCTCAGTTTCTCTGATGAGTGTGGCCAACAGCCTCTCATGGGCCTAGATTCTTTGGATGACAGGTTGGGCATGAGATGTGCTCATTACCATTTTGGAAGGGGTGGGAGAAGGTGGAAGGTGGAAGGCGCAGTCATGGCTTGAGATGAGAAAACACTCCTCAGGGATAGGACAGATGGCGATCGGCCCTGGTTTCTTTTTAAGGACTCCTCATATCCTGCCTTTGAGCACAGGGCTCACGGAAACCAAACACCAAATGTGTGGCACCTCCTAAGTAGGGAACACACGTGAGGAGATGGAAAGATGTTAAAGAGGGGGAAGGAAAAGTGGAAGAGCGAAGAGCCAGTTTCCAGGATCAAAACTGGCCGGCCTGCAAATGCCTGTAGGTTGTGGGAGGAACGAAAAGGGGATGTCGGAGGACCGGGAGTAGGGGTCTGAGCCCTAGAACCCGGTCAGTGGTCTTGCCTAACGTTTACTGGCCGGCCACTTTACATGTACCTACACGTGCTGCCTCCCACACCCCCAGCAAGGACAGTCTGAGAAAGGCATCGCTGTGCCCACTATGCTGATCGCCGGGTCGGGAGGAAGGAGAGGCAATTCTACGACACATCAGCATGATGATGATGAGCCTGGCACCTTTGCATACACTTTGCCATTTACAAACCACGGTCACATCTGTTGTTTTTGTACTCACAACACCCTTGTGAGATAGTTGGGGAAGGAATAGTCATTTCCGTTCTACGGATTTAGTTACACATTTCTTGAGTGCCCACTATATTGCATGCGGAGGAGTATTTCCTCCACACGGGAGGCGACGTCCTCAGCAGAGCAGGCAGGGCAAATCCAACAACAAAGATTCATGAACACAATGTTCAAGACCTCAGACCGCTGCTGGGGCCTCAGATCCCCATTGGAAAATTGAAGTTAATGTATTAAAATCAAGACACGGAAAGAGACTCCTCACATTTCTCTGATTAGTCTCAACTGTGGCCTATGTAATGGTCCCCACAGCCATTTGATGTAACACGTAGGCTCAGAAAGATGCGGCTTCCTCAAAAGACACACAGCTGGTAGTTTAGGTTCGGTGGCCTGGCAAGGGCGCCAGTGCAGGTCTGTTTGATCCTGGTGCAGTGTTTTTTTCACTCTGCCATGCTGTTTCCCAAACAGTCCGGGGCCATTCTGGTGGACCAGGCTGAATGTCCTTAGAATGTTTGCCCCGGTGGGGCCAGCTTTCATCGCTCTGCCCTTTATCCCTCTTCCCCTTGCCTGCTGCTACTGCCTCCCCAGGTGCCCAGGGACCCTGTGATGCCCCAGTGGACCTTGAGCCCTTTCTAAGCTGCCCCAGCAGGGCTCCCTCTCAGGCAGGCCACTGGGCCCGGGCTTGGCTCTCAGGGAACTCAGGGAACTTGCTGATGCTGTGGTCCAGGGCCTGGCTGACTGGCAGCCACAGTCGATACTGAAATATGAGTCTGGGTCTTAAAGAGGAACCCTCCTCTGCCAGCCCTGCCTCCCCTCCACTGTTACTAAGCCTCAGGACTGGAGCTTTCAGGGCCTTACAGATGCACATCAGCTATGGCCAGAGATTTCTAAAGGATTTTTGCTTTGTTTTTGTTTGCTTCTGCTTATCATTATTGGGTTTTAAGACTCCAGATGTCTTCGGAGCTCAACCCTTGATTGCAAATGGGAGCAAAGCAAATGAGACATACTACTCGGGGAGGACAGTGGCGATTACGGACTAAGATGAGTAAATGGAGAAGACAGACATCTTACCCTCTTGCCAGACTAAATTAAACATCTGTCTTGCCTCGTGGCTCTTGCAGCATCCTAGAGAAGATTAAGAGGGGTGGGAGAGAGGATGTTTTGTTGTCACTAGTACTTTTTAAATGGTTTTCCTCTAAGTCTTAGACTTTCTAGGAAAGCAATCACAACATCTGAAAATTGTAATAATTGTGTGCCTGCTTTTCAATATTTACTACTTTTACCTACCTTGGCAAGTTACTTAACCATTCAGTGATTATTGCCTTATCTGTAAAATGGGCATAATAACGACACCACTACATAGAGTTACTGTGTGAATTAAGTGAAAACTGAAAAGTGCTTGGTGCAGTGTCTGGACTATAGTAAGCACACAATCAAATTCTAGTCATTTTTATTATTATTTGTACATCTTGCCTTATTTAATTAGCTGAGGCCTTCAGAACAGCCAGCGATAAATGATAGTGGCAATAGCAAGCACCTTTACGCTGTTTCTGAAACCAATGTGGCTGTGTCTAAGATGTTGCAACCAAGTATGCTATCAGTGTGAGACAAAAATTTGTTTCTCAAGGAAATCTCTCTCTCTTCATTGTTTCCTAAGAGGTTTTTTAAAAATATAAACAAAAAAGAAAAAGATTCTGAATTTTATTTGATTTTGGAGTATCTATTACGATCGTAGTTTTTCTCCTTTGATCTATCAAGGATTTGTTCACATAGTAAATTGTATTAACATATTACCCAATACCGAAAGGTTATTTTTTGCATTTTTAAAATAAGATTTACTTAGTCATGGTGTATTTGAAATATATGCTGTGGTTTTGGATTTTATTGGTTCGCATCATCTTTAGGATTTTTACCACTATCTCCGTAGTTGATGTTTGGCCGAGCCCTTTATGCCCCAGTTTATGATTTAGTTTTAGGATATGTTGGATTCATAAAAAGAACTTGGAAGTTTTTAAAATCTTTTTTTATGCTCTGAAACAACTTAACTAATATGGAAATCTTCCTTTCTTTGAATGTTAGAAAGAAATAAAAGTCTCTGAGTCTAAGAACTTTATGAGAAATTTTTATAATTTCTGCCCTATTTATTGTTCCGGTCAGATTTTCTGCTTCGTAAGACAATATTAAACATTCATCTTTTCAAAAATATTGTTCATTTTACCTGAATTCTCAACTTTATTAGCATACTGTTGTACATAATATTTTCTCATTTAGCTTCCTTTCTGTCTGTGGCCACAATTCATGTATGTATCTGTCTTTTCTCTATCTTCTCACTGATTGCATTTGCCACAGATTTGTCTAATTGTGGATATTTTCAACAAATCATATATTGGATATATTTAACAATTTGGTTTTTTAATTTTGATCCTTTTTTTGCTTTTTCCTCTGTTAATGTTTTTCTAGCCATTTTATTTATGTTTATGTTGTTTTTGTCTTTTTTAACTTTTTGAGTTGAATGCTAACTTTGTGTGATTTTTCTTGTTTCATAACTAAAGCATTTAATTCTATGTGTTTTCCTTTAAGCAAAATTTTGGCTATATCCCATACATTTTAGTATATGATATTCTTATTATTTTCTAAATAATTGGTAATCATGGTTTTGGTTTCCCCATTGGTCTAGTAGTTATTAATATTTAGGAACTTTTCTTTTTCATTTCAAATGCTTAGAGGCTTTTCATGTATGTTTAATTTTTTTCTTTCTTTCTTCCTTTTTTTTTTTTTAGAGATGGAGTCTTGCTTAGCACCCAGATTGGAATGCAGTGGTTCAATCATAGCTCACTATAACCTTGAGCTCCTAGGCTCGAGCGATCCTCCTGCCTCAGCCTCTTGAGTAACTAGGACTACAGGTATGCACCACCAAGTCCAGCTAATTTTTTTTATTTTTATTTTTTGTAGAGATAGGGTCTTGCTGTGTTGCTCAGGCTGGTCTGGAACTCCTGGCCTCAAGCGATCTTCCCACCTTTGCCAATTTGTTCTTAATTTCAATTTCATTATATTGTTATCAGAGTTAGTATCCTATAGAAGTTTCGCTTCTTCAAATATACTGACATTTTCTTTAGGTCCTAATATATTGCTGGTTTTACTAAGTATTCCATAAGCCCTAGATTGTGGGCACATTATTAACCATAATACTTGGATTTTTTT
>CAUYSK010035748.1:0-10694 GCA_963575035.1 Avahi laniger
TAATGTTGGGGCTTTTAGGGTATCCATCACCTGAATAATATATATACATTTTACCTTTTAATCAATTTCTTAACTTCCACCCCCTCCCACTCCCCCACCCGTCCAAGTCTCTCTTGTTTATCAGTACATACTCAATGTCTAAGTGTACACATTATTTAGTTCCCATTTATAAGTGAGAAGATGCTGCATTTGTCTTTCTGTGTCCGACTTCATTCATTTTAGTGTTCTGAGTTTGGTTAATGTCCACTGCTGGGGAGCTGTTGTTCCTCTTTAGGGGTGTGCTTTCCATTTGATTTTACATACTTCCAGAAATCTTTTGCTGGGTCCTTCCCATCTGGATCAGCTGTTGCTTCTCTTCTTTCAGATTTCATTTGGAAAGTAACATGTCCTGTGTATTTTCACTTGATCTGCCGCTAGAGGGAGCCGCTAGTATGCTGTTCAGGGTTGTTCTACCACAGCTGGAATGCTGCTCCTGATGGGAGGCATTACTTGGGGAACTTGTTTTGGTCTCTTGACAGGATTTTGGTTCCCTAACCAAGGGTCTCACTGTTGGAAGCTGACCGGAGGCGGAAATACAATCATACTGGATGACCTAAACCGGTCTGATGAGGAAAGTCACTAGGTTGTCAGCTATTGGTCAGTGCCAAAGCCCCAGGAATTGACGCTTATCACAGAGGGGAAGTGGTTCTTTATGTCTCCCCTCCACAACCCCAAAGGTGGAGCCCACCACTCTGCACAAAAGACGCTGGCCAGGGGGAGGGGGCACCGCTCCTGTTCCCCCAGCACCTCAGCGCCTGTAAGTCCCGCAGGCGTCAGCCTCCCACAACTGAGGAAGTATTCAGAATTCATCCCTCAAAAAGAAGGGCCTGGCTAGTTGACTTTAGGTCCTGCAAGGGCGGAGTTTGTTGCCAGAGTTCCCAGGCTGGGGGAAGGGAGCTGCCCCACACCATATGGCACCGCAGTCACAGTGTTTGGGCCCCAAGATGGCATTCGCCCACCCACAGGGCGCCAGCACTGGAGGCAACCATTCAGGGGCTGGCAGGTGCCAGATCAGGGAGCCGAGTCATTAGGGTGCCCCACCATCTCCTTTATGTCACCCTCCCCCAATCTCACGCCTGTCCAGCAATAGCTCTTGCTCTTACTGGCCCACCCTGAACAGTCCTGATCACCGGTGGCAGTTTCCAGGTTAGAGTCCTCTACTTAGTAATTACCTCCTTGTTCTCGATCTGCTGGGTGCCAGAGACGAGCTTCCTGACTTCTAACTGCTTTGGGAGGTAGCCCAGACGAGCTTCTCCCCTGTCTGGTGCAGTCCTGACACGGACGGAGCTCTGGGGAGTTCAAGATGCTCCCTGCTACTGTCTCCTCTCCGCAGAGCCTCACATTTCCTGCCACGATTCTGCACCCACTTAATACAGGTTCCTGACTCTTGATGGGCTTGTAAGTCAGTGGGGAAGCTAGACTTTCTCTTGAGGATCTGATCCCGGTGCACTTGCTGGCCAGGCTGGCCCAGCCATCCCATGCTCCACTCTCTATTGTCTGTCCCACGCTCTCCAGGTTTTGCATTCCTATCTCCCATTCACCTTATTTTTTTTCCTGATTTGTGTGTCCCAAGCTGAATCTCCACCCATTCACCTCACTGTTTTTGCGGGAAAGTGATCAGTTCATGTGTAGCAGACCAAGATCTATGCCTCTTTCTCTGGAAGCAGGAATTCGGGAGGTTACCTTAACTCTGCCATTTTTCCCCCGGAAAAATTTTAATGTTTTCTTAACTGTGGTTTGCAATCCATAGTGGTCCATGAAGTTAATGTAGAACACAAGCAGCATTTCAGTAAAATAGTTTGAAGGTCACTACTTTTGAGGGTATCATAAATATCTAGAGGCCATTTCATTAGCCATCTATGAAGATGATGGATGAGGACCTGGTCAGAATAAGTTCACTGTTGTTAGTAGCTTTCTACATAATGCTTGAAATAGCTCTCAGTGTACTTTAAATGTATTTAGCTTTACTATAGGCATTTGATCCTCAGCTAACTCATTTGTGGAATCCTGGAGTTGTGAGAAGAATGTCTTATTAGTGGTGGCGCTTTGTGGTTCATTATCTCTGTCTATGCCCATATTATTTCCTACTGTTTCTTTCTACAGTTGTGGGTGTGTTCATGTGTGTGTGCTTCTGTGCTTGTTTGATGATGGCTTCATTTATTCTCTTTTTCCTTCCCCTTTATTATTGCCCATTTCTTATGGTTCTCATTATGTAATTCATTAGAATCCAATGACTGCACCATCTGTAGTGTTTAGTGTTGAGTGAAGGCACCAGTAACACCCACCCAAGACTGTCCCTGTGGTGTGATTTGAGCTGGGGTTATGACTGGCTGGTGCCTGTTTTCTGACTCTGGTTCTCCAGATTTTCTATTCATTCTGTGAGCTACTCAATTTTCCTTCCAATAAATTTGTTGCCTGAAACGTTAACCTTGGCTGCAACCAAGGACCTGTACTCTTTGAAACTTTGGTACAATGACTGAGAAGTAGATAACTGACAGTCACAGATGTGGGGTGGGGTACAATGGGAACCTAAGCTTGATTATCCAGCCCAATTGGGATTTAAAACAGTAGAAATCCAGTTGATATTCAGGAACGGAAATGTAGCAGCCCGTGAAGGCAGTGTTGAAACAGTTCATTAAATAATCATTTAATATACAAAACTCATGACAGTTATTACCTCTGGGGGAAGAAGGGATGAGGCAAGTAATGTATCTGGGGATGTGGTTAATAAGTACTTTTAAACTGAAACTGAAACATGTATTTCTTATAAAGGGACAAGATGCTAGTTAATTGTAAAAGAAAAATCAGTAGTCCCCTGGAATGAAGTTGCTATTGAAGTCAGGGAGAGGGCGACCAAGTAGTTGCTGCTGCAGAACATTAGGAAGACCTGAAAATGTCAAATACTGAAGGGTGGACAGCTTAATAAAAGAGAGCCATTGTAAATTCCTAAGTGATCAGCTTAAGATCCACATTAAAATCTCTATAACAATGCTCAAAGTTTCTCTTATTTCTTACAGTCACAGGGCTGTGGTAGGTAAACAAATTGGTCATTTGGCACTGTAGATTTCCAACTTACAATGTGAGTTGAATTCACAGCATCACCTGATTTATTATGTGAATATTAAGGTGAAGAGTGAATAGGAACATGGCTGTAGATACAAAAATTTTCATTGCTAACGATCCTATTCTACCCTTTTCCTTTACACAATGTGAGTTTAAAGCTTCTTATGCTTGCTTTTGTTTCTCGTGTTGCTAACTAATTGAGTTCCAGTACTTGTTTTTGAAAACCTTCCAACTCTCAGTGAAAGAAATCTCATTATAAGAGGTAGAAAATAGCTTCAGAAAACCAGAAACCATTCTGATTCATAAACTGTCCTTACACTATTTCTAAAAAAAGAACTTGAAAGACATACGGACTTCAGAGATAATTGGCAAGACCTATGAAATTTACCTTCTACCCAAAAAAGATCTGTAATTCTGATTGGTTGTTCTTCATGATCATTTCTTGCCCTGTTGGTACTTTTTAGGTAAATATCTCTGTTTCTTTAAGGTGTACATTAAACTCACATTTGTGAGTTTTCTTCTGCAGCCAGAACGGGAACATTGACTCTCACATTTAACCCCTTGGAGGTAAAAATAAATAAATAAATAAAAACCTATGATTTCCTTGAAGTTCTTATTTAAACCAAGTCTGTGAATCAATGTCTCATTTAAATTATCCAGGCTATATTATGGAAAACTTCAGAAGATTTTAAATTCCTCCAACCCCAGACCCAACTGAGCCTTCCCTGGTGGTTTGAACAACCCTTCTTCTCTCTTCTGGTGAACCTATTTCTGCTTTGGTTGAGAATGATCATGTATCACCTTGCAAGGAAAACTCAATTCTCCTCATGTCTCGACATTCCCTATTATCTCTAAATCTTTAACCATAGTGGATTCCACTCATGATAAGTGTGGTTTTACATTTATATCCTGCATAAGTAGAGTATTATATATACATATATAGCTAGAGGCATTTGATAATTTGTATTTTCATCATCTAGGAAATATACTTGGGGAAATGATTCTGAGGAGGCTTGACAGAAGAGGGAAAAATATAATTTTGGATCAGGAGAATGCTATCAATATCTTAAAAGAGGTTCTAGTTTCAATATGGTAGCTCAGTCAGCTGATTATACTGGACTCCTTACATCATCATCGGTTTGGGATATATCCTGCATGGTGGAAACATTTACTTTGAACTTGGTTTTCCTTTTGCTGCTCATCATACTCCTCTGACACACCATCATTTGTGATATTACTGAATGCTTTATACAATGTAACAGTATCTTGCTCAATATTTCTTCTGAACAAGGAAACTGTTCTATAGCTCACATGGAATTAATGATCTGGTCTTACCATATATTCTATTATCCAGAAGCAGCTGGCCTTACAGAACAATGAGTAATCACTAAAGTCTCAGTTACAGCATATTGTTAGCAACCAGGAAGTTTCCTCCTCTTGCATAGAATTTACTTACTGATCTATAGTTATTTCTGTTTTATTATTTTATTTTAACTTTACTTGGGCCTTTACCCTTTATTTTAGTTTGTATACTTCATTGTTCCACCTCTGTTCCTGCTTACCTGTATTGCACCTTTTGGATAGTTTGGGCTATTTTCTCTGATACCCCCTAAAGTAGTGACCTTCAAACTATTTTACTGCAATGCTTCTTGTGTTCCCACATTAACCTCATGAACCACTATGGATTTTGCTTTATACATTTTGACTCCCTGTTATTAAGTGCATAAACATTTAGGATTGTTGTATCCTTTGATTGACACCTTTATGATGATGATGATGATGATGATGAAAGGACTTTCTTTACCCTTATTAATATTCTTTGTTTTGCAATCCACTTTGTTTGATATTAATATAGCCAAATCAGCTCTTTCATATTTATTGTTTGTGTGGTATACCTTTCCCTATACTTTTACTTTAATCTTTTTGTGTGTTCACATTTGAAGTGTATTTATTATAAGTAGTATATAGGTGGGTCTTGTTTTTCAAATTCAATTTGACAATCTAGAACTTTTAATTGTGATTTTTAGATCATTCATATTTAGTGTGATTATCAATACAGTTTTATGTTTGAGTCTATTACTTTGCCATTCAATTTCTATTTTTCCCATAAGTTCCCTTTTCCTCTTTTTCTGACTACCTTTGGATTAATCAAGTGTTTTTATGATTGAATTTTATCTTCTTTCTTGGCTTATTAGCTATAACTCTTTTTGTGGTTGTTTTAGGGTTTATAAAGTACATCTTTCTTACAAGTGTTATACACTGTAGTGAGTTTTAGGGATTTGGGGACTGATCAAGAAAAAAGACATGACAATGAGATGATAGTAGCATGCAACAAACTTTATTTGGGTAATACTTTGACAAGTTTGCATTGGGGGGAAACATCCTGACAGCAAGAAAACTTCTTGGGGAGAGGGAGATCAGAGACGGGATTACATTTCTAGGTGATGTTGCTTAGCAACCTGATGTAGCGTTTTGGGGTCAAAGAGCTCTGAAGGGAAACAGCAGCTTGGGGTCATTTATAGCTATGGGTTTTATTTTATCTATGGCTAGCAGATGTTTAGCACAGTTTTGTGGGGTATGCAAAACAGCCTCTAAGTGGCTAAAAATTATGCTTATTTGGGCTATGTTTAAAACAAGTGGATGTGTAGAAATTTAAGCCTTTAGCTGGTGGTCTTTTGAGTTAATGGGTCTCTGCTTGCTGTGAAGAAACAATCTAATGGGCAATATACAGGAGTTGTCTTTAACCCATTTATGTAACAATCAATTTCCTGCCCTCATGTTGTTCTATAATCTAAGTTGTATATTACTTTATATAAGTTTCATATTGCTGAGTAGAGTCAGCAATAAAATATTCTGAAGACCCAGAATCCTATAAGGGCAAAAATTGGAATTTCAAAGTCCATTCACAGCCAATCTGCCCATAGTGGAGGCAAAGCCAGGAGAATTGATCACAAAAGGAGAAGATTTTGATTTGTTCGATCTGTTCAGTCAGTAAGGTGATATTATGGCCTCTTTGGTGGCTATCTTTAAAACTTGGTGAGTGATATCTACCCACATACAGCAAGATGTGTTAAGAACTACATAGACCTCTTTCCCCACCTCCTCTGCCTTCAGCAGCCAATAAGTAATCTATGGCTATGCAGTTATCTAACACCACAGCCCCCAATGTATGGTGAGGTTTGGCTAAGAGTTCCAGTCCTTAGGCTGTTTGTCTAATTTATGTGGATAGCCCCTTAGACATGACTATGTTTCTTTTAATTGTTGTGGAATGTCCCAAACACATGCTATTCCTCCTGCCCCCCAAATTAGTGATCCTAAGGTGATTAGTACCAAGGGGACCATTGAAGAAGCTTTTTTGTGGCATTGGAGAGTTGTGGCTAGTGTGGTTAGTGAGGGCAAATCATTGGGGGGGGTTCTGTTACGGAGTAAAAATCTACTGAGGCAATTCCAAGTGAAAGAAATGTTTTCCAGGGTCAAATGAGAGAAAGCTTGTGCAAGGGGGACTCTTTTGATTTTCTTACAGGCCAAGCAGCCCCCCTCTGCTGTTTGTATTCTTTGTGTTCCTACGAAGGCAAATTTGTGTGGCAATTGTATGTCCCTTCTTGTGTGTATTGTTACCTCAGTTTCCTGCTGATTGCCAGTAGTAAATAGCATCTGTGTGTTTCCATGGGCATGGGATAAGCTTTGCAATTTCTTTTGGTGGTTTGAAAAAAATTCCTCATTTGGCTGTGCACCAGATTAGATTCTGAACTATGAGGCAGTCACATATGGGATTCTCATAGGTAGGCCAAGTTATTTTTAAAAATACAGACATTCATTGTTTTATATATTTGACCCATTTCTATCTGTGTTTATCATGACTTTGTTGTGTTTTAATGAAAGATCACTTGCCCCATCACTTCCATTCTAGGGGAAACTTTTCTAGGGAAGACATGTGTATAGTTTTGGTAGCCTCACAGGTAGCCCCTTGGGAGGTGGCAATGAGACTACACCAAAAAATTTCCTCCCAGTTTAGCTTTGCTATTGGGCTTCTCATTATTGTTTCTATATTACATAAAGTGGAGTGTGTAATTTTTTAGGATCCCCCAGAAGAGTAACATTCGGTGACAATTTCCCTCAAATATTTTTGAAGTCCTTATTAATGATGGTCTTGGTAGGCCCAGACAATTTTGTAATAGTTGTAAGCAAGCAGTTGTCAATTTGGGTGGAGAGACATCCATGCAGAGAGCAGTTAGATTTCTCCATGGGATCAAATATGTTTTTAATAAGAACTGTCTTTGCTTTAACACCCAGGAAGTTTGATTATTTATTGTGGGAAGACAGCATTGCAATTGTTGTAGAGTCCATTTTCATTGAGTGCCATGTAAAATCTGTGAGGTTAGGTTAAGAAAGAATTCCCAAGGTGGTTGTAATCCCTAATTTTTTAGACATGACTTGGCCTAGATAGTATTTTGCAGTATACCTTGTCTTCCAAAAAGTCAGGTAGGAGGTCCATGGTAAGGTGCCCTTGACCACTCGGTTAGTGCAATTTCTTTCTATTTCAATAAATGAGGCTTGTACTGGAGGGGTAGAGAAACATTTATAATTAATAGTAAAGGAGGCCAATAGTTGTAAGGGCATACATTTTTGACAAACTTTACACTTCTCATCATCCCAGGGGTTAGTAAGAGCTATAATTTTATTTCTGTAATACTTTAGGATTTGTTGATATTGGCACTGGATGGATTACAGCATTTTAAATCTGAATCCACCAATTGTGAGTGTCCTGGTTGGAATATTAGATGCATACTATCTCTGGGCATTCATTAATTGAATCTTCATAGTTAGTGGCCCATTGCTGTATTTATCTGATGATACTAGTTAATAATGCCACTTTCATCTGATTTGAAGTAAAAGTTGGCCCATAGCATTTACGAGGCACCTATGAGTAATAAACAGTATCTTAGAATCTGACTGAGCCAGAATAGGTGTTGCTGGTAGTAGCAGAGATAGGAGGAGGAGTGCTAGCCTTAGTGTTGATGTCTGGTCATATTAGTAGGATTGAGCAAGTAGCCCACAGTGTGGTTCCCATTGTCCCCAATCTGCCTTGTGTTGTGTGTCTCCCTGTGGTATACATGTGGCATGCTGCTTCCAGACATAACTTGTCAGCAGTAGGGTGTAGATCACTGGGGTAGGGTGATCCACCAGTGGATGTGTGGTGATGGTAGGAACCTCTCAGATAAAAAAAGAGGCACAGCAACAGAGTAGGGGTTAAAGTCAGAGGTCATCTGTAGCCAGGAGTAATGAATCTGATTGTCCCTTGGGCATCACTCAAAAGGTATTAGTAATCTGCAGGTGATTAGTTTTATCTTCTGGGTGTCAGGAACAGATCCAGGTATGTTCCATGGTGCCTTTAGTGGAGTACTTGGGCAGCAGATAGTGGTAGGTGGCTTGTTGCTTCACTGGATGAGGAGCAGATACAGGCTGAGGATGGCCCCAGAGTTGGTGGTCCATATTAGGTCCTCATCAGGATTAAAGGGGAAGTGGCTAGGCTCTAGGGTTTCTATGAGAGAGAAGGTAAAGGTGAAAGTATCAGGTGAATGTTCCCTCACTGTGGACAACAATGTTAGGGCTCTCATGTCCTATGAAAACTGGTTGTGTTCAGTGTGGTGTGTACACCAGCAGAAGTCACAGCATCTCTGTTAGTGATCTCATTTGTTACGGATTTAAATATGGTGTAGCTGCATCATAGAGCATGAATTTAATGTAATCAGGGTCATGGGCAATATTTTGACCACTGGGGGGAAATTTTCCTACAGGTTTCTTAATAGTCCTTGCTTTAAAAGCCCATTCTGTCTTTCTATGATACCTGCTGCTGTAGGATGATGGGGTAGGTGAAAAATCCATGCAAAGTTATTTTGTAATGTCCATTGTTGTGTTTGCTTTGTGGTGAACTAGGAGCCTTCATATTATTGTATGTCTTGTGGCACATCCAAATGCTGTAAAAGCTGTTGTGTTAACGCCTTAGTAACATTGGTAGGGGTTGGTGCCTTGCATGGGTAAGCCAATAGCTGCCTGTGTAGGTATCCACCATTGTTAAGGCATGTTTAGTGGTTCTTGCTACTGCAGGGAGAAACCCAATGATATCAATTTGTCAGTTCTGATAGAGCCCTTCTCCTCACCAAATTTTTCGTCCCATGTGGTAGCCCCAGTGTCTGGATTTCTAGTATCTGCCATGGGCCCTATTGTCTTTATGTAAATCTCTCTCTTTTGGATCACCTCCTCTATTAACAATCCATTTTCATAACCCCATGATGTCCAAATGCCCTGATCAGGCTCATTCCAAAAGTCTGGGAACTACCCCTCCAAGAGCCTTACCTGCTCTGGTTGTTTGTGTAGTTCATTGGCTTTGGCATTGTATTGTGCCTCCTCTGTGTCTTGTTTGGTATGAGCCAAGGTATAGCACACCAAGATGGGTAGAGTGGGAGCCAATGTGGTAATTTTTCCCCCATATCTTCACTGCAAATGTCTCAGCCTTGTATTTTCCAGCCCTGATTTTTCCAAAGTCCTAACCAAGTAGTCAGTCCATTAACCACTGACCAGGAGTCAGTAAAAATATGAACCTTAGGAGCATATTGGTCAAGGGCATACTCTATTGGTAGGAGTATTGCATGCATCTTAAGCCACTGGGCACTTTGGTCTGTCCCCATGTGGATATTGGACTGTTTGAATAGGGGTGAGAGGCTACGGCTGTCCATTTCCGGCTCCCTTATTCCCCGTGTCCACTCTATCTGTAAAGAAACAGCATTGCTTTTCTTTTTTTTTTTCCAACTCAATTAGTCTCTTTTTATTCTCTTGATAATCTCTTCCAGAGTTACTACTTCCATTGTAGGTGATAAGATGTGTTAAGGCTCCACTTCAAGTGTTGGCACTATGAGCATGGTCTTTCCTTTTACTGCAACTCAGAATTAAAACTTTTTATTTCTTTTTATATTCCAGTCCCAGAAGTAGTTTCCACTGTAGAATTTATCTGATGACAGTCTTATGCTTTCTAGTAGTGGCCTACAACCAGGCTCTAGCTTCTCTAGGAACACTATAGGATAGATTTAGTTTAAACATGTATTAAACTAAAAGACATTCTCTCAAATGAGTTTAAATGCATTTTATTTTTAGACAACCTACATGACATGTTTTTTCCTTAAAAACAATGCCTCCACTCCAAATAAATCACGGTGAAAATAAATGAAGAGCTCAAGATGACATCAGTCCCATTTGTCTTAAGTCCTGGTGTTATGTGGGTGATAAGCAGCAGCCAGTTATGATGACAGGTGATAGATCCAAAGTAATTGCCAAATTTGTTAACATTTTTCCATTTCTAAACCATTCTTAAAGAAAATCATATATGGGGCCACACCATCCTCATTATAGTCCAGTATAGCAACCATGCCATCTGGATTCATGTTTTCACCAATAAAGAACTGGTAGTTTTTGAAATTAGCAAGGATGTGTTTGATTTGTTCTGCAGCCCCTGTCATACAAGGTTTTACTCTTTCTGGTCTCTGTTCTTCAAGTTTGCCTTTGATTGATTTCATGTAATCTTTGATGTACTTCTT
>CAUYSK010035753.1:0-24509 GCA_963575035.1 Avahi laniger
GACAATGATCCTCTCTCTTGACTGGCAAACTCCTACTCATCTTTAAGACCCTGCTGAAATGCCAACTCCTCATTAAAACCTTCTGAGACTCCCCCAGGTGTTATCAACTTTGAAGTCCTCTCTAGTCATATAACTCCCTGTAGTAACATTTACTATGTTTTATTGTAATTGTGATGCTTATGGGTCTGTCTCAACCACCAGACCATGAGCAATTTGAAGATAATAACCAGGTCTTATTCATTTAGATCTTTCTAGGGACAAGCACAATGCCTGGCATAACAAGAGCAGTGCCTGGTTTTGAACTGGCAGACCCCTCATTAGTAACATTAAAAAAAAGTTTTATGATTCAGACGAATATCCACAGCAAATGATGGGGTGCTATGAAGCAGCCCTAAGGACTGAAGACAAATTACAAATACAGGAAATTAATAATTAGGAGGAATCAAGAAATAAATAAATCATAGGAAACTAGAAAATGCAATAATGCAAATTAGGGGCTTCCCTGAATTTATGCAGAAAGACAATGTCTGCAGAATTTGCAGCAAAGTGAGCAGCATCTGCTTTAGTTCTTATTTCATTGTTAAAAATCCAAAATTTGTTTTTTAGCAGCTATCCTCAATAAGACCAGAATTATGAATGCCTTTTTGCTTTTGTTTTTTTTTTTCAAGGTCTACAAAAATAATATTTGAAAACTTTAAGATACGTATCAAAAGGTAAAACAGAGACAATGCATCTTATGGGAACATACCTGTTCTCATTATTTACCTGAGAAATGCAAAGATATAAATAAGATTCCGGTTGGTTGGTGCTACTGCTGAACACAAGGCAAGTGGGGCCCTACCCTCAGCTCCACAATTTAAAGGCCACACTCTGCTCCTCCATCCCTTCCTCCCTGCTGGATGAAAAAAAAATGTGGTCATCCAGAGCCCATGTCCCCACTTCTGAGTCCCTTACTGTGCAACATGAGGCAGGGAGGAAGATGGGCACCGGCCGGTGTTCTTGCTCCAAACTGCCGTGTTCCAGGGCACTACTCCAAGTTCCTGGCGATTATAAACTCCAACCTGGCTTTCCAAGTCCTCAAAAGGTAGTTTTGTCAGAATAGAAAGATAGAAAAGTTTTTACTTAATAGTTTGTTATCCTGATTTATAACTTAAAAAGTAAGAAATGCATGGTAACTAGACTTCCATTTACATTCTTGCCCCAGACGCCACTAATTTAGGAGTCAGTAATGACAGTAGTCAGTAAATAAAATTGAGAAAGAAAAAGATACTACCTAAAAGATTAGCACATTAAAAGCCTTCCCCTCTAAATTCAAAGTACATGTGAACTCTGGGATGAAGTGTTCATAGGCCGTCAAAGAGCACATGACTCAAAAGAGATGCTTGTCAAACTCTTGTGGAATGAAACTGATGAGGAACAAACATGTTCATTGCATGTTTAGCTCTATAAATAATAACTGTCTATATGACATGTTTTGGGGTATACAGGGAAGGTGAACATGACCAGGACCACCTCCTACCCCACTGGACCTCACGGTCCTACCGGTCCTTGGGTAGCCTTATCACATTCTCCTTCCCGGCCACTCCAGTGCCTCTGGAGCCTTCCATGCAGTTCATGGGATCACCATTCTTTCGAGCTCCCCAGCTTGACACCTGAGCAGACTTTTCAACCTCTCTCTTTCCGGTCTCTGCCCAACCCCCACCCCCAAATTCCCGTAGCAATCACCACCGGCTACTCCCCTTGTAGGGATGCCAGTGGATCTTTCTTCCCTAGTATTTGTGGCAATGATGTCTTATTTTTGCTTTTTCGCAGCACCTAGCACAAAGCTTCTCACCCAGTTGGCATCCAGGAACGTTTGTTGAATATTCATTGAGTACATTTTGGATGCAGCATTTTTAAACAGTTCGATGTTCCTAAATTCTCATATGAATACTTTGCGTAAAGAGCGTAGGTTCTGGCATCAGGCTTCTAATCCCTGCTCTGCCACCTCGTGCTTGTGTGATTTTGTGCAGATCAATCTCAGTTTCCTCCTCTGTAAGATGGAAATGAGGGTAGTGCCTTCCTCAGAGGATCCATAGAGTTAATATGTGTAAAGCAAAAAGTGCTCAGAACGGTACCTGGCTCGTGATAAGCATTTGATATATGATAATTTTAATTTACACTTCTCAACAACCTTACTTACTAGGTACTATTGTCTCCATTTTACGGTTAAAGACACTGGTGCTTGGAGAACTCAAGGAATGTGCCCAGACTCACAGTGAGGCACAACTGAAATTCCAACCAGGATCCACCCGCTCCAGGCCTAGAGCCTAGAGCTGCCGGTACAAGGGAGTCACCAGTGCCCTGTGACTCAGTGTGCCAGCAACACTGGAGCAGACACCAGAAAGGTGCAAACCCATCAGCCCAAACTGCCCTGTGGTTTTACTTTTTGGGAACAGGGAAACACGGCTGGAGTAATTCCTCAAACCACGCAGCCCTTTTGAGTCAGGCCTGGAATAAACGTGGACTGAATGTTTGCTTCCCGTGAGACTTCAGACCTGCACCACCATTTCCTCTGGCACCAGGAACACACTGAGCCTGGAAACTCAGGATTTGGCTGTACAAATGTCCCACTCGGGCTATATAAAGAGCCACACGGCAGCCACAGGAAAAAAATTGAGGTTTTGTAGTGCATACCAAGACAGCTTAATACAGAATAGTTTTAGAGGAACAAGGCTGGTTACAAATGTAGTAGGCTCTCAGTAAATACCTGGGAGCTTGCCTACTTGATAGAACTCTCCTGAACTTGACAACTAGCCACATCATTGCTTTTGCGAACCGTCTCTGTTCCCCTGCTCCCACCAGGCTCACCCATACCCACTAGGTTAAGCCATTAGTCAGAGGGTCTAAGAAAGTGGAAGAAGTGGTTTTTCTCCTAATACAGAAGGATATTTAGGTTAATTAAAAAGAAAGAAAGAAAATTAAATTAATTAAAAATCCCCATTGTTCAAACATACTGGTTGTTATTTATAATAACCCTTTGGAAACTTGAAATTGAAAACTACTTCCTTAGCTTTTTTTTCCCCATCCTGTACACACACTGATAAGTTATTGCAGGGCAAGGAGTGTTTGGGGAGGATATGAGTGAGCACAGAATTTTTCACTTAAGGGAAAAAAAGGGTTGTATTTGTTTTGAGAAGAAATGTCATGTAAAAATTACAGATTCATAACTTTTAAGCAGTATATGTTTTCGAAACCTTGACAATGTCTCTTTTGGCACAACTTCTCTGTCTATTTAAATGCTATGAACTTTTATCATTATTTAGAAATGTATTTTCAAGTAAAATTCCATCTCAATTACATAGATTCACCTTCAGGAACTTCCAAAAAACTTCTTTAGTCTGTAGCTGAGAACAATACCAAAATCCACAGATATTATAAGATTCTGAGTTTGTGGAGAAAGATTTGCTGAAAAACTTAGCAGTGTAAATCAGATGATTGTTAAAATTTTTAAATCACTTTACTTCGGGAAATTTTAAGTCGTTTTGGGGTGCCATAAGTGCTTCAATGAAATATCTCACACATAGTAAACCCTCAAAAGATGTTAAATAAATGACGTGATTGGAGAGTTAATAAATGAAGTAATTAAGCAGAAGCAATAAATACAGCTAAAATTTATTGAGCACTTGCTATGTGCCAGGAACTGAACTAAACACTTTACTCTGGTCTCTCATTTAATCCTCACAAAAGCCTGGGGGTAGATACTAGCATTATGCCCATTACGCAGATGAAACCGTTGAAACTTAAGTTTTTCAACTGGTAAGTGGAAGAATATGATCCAGGATTTGAGATGGAAACAAAATTCAATACTGGATCCAAATTCTACCAATCTTAAGTAAAATCCTTTGGGCTGATTTGCCCTTATTAAAGAGCCTTCCCACCCCATATCCAACAGAAGAACTATTTGCCCACTTCTTTTTGGAGTCTTTGAGAAATTCATTATATATTTGAGAGAGAGAGAGAGAGACTTGTGTCTCATCTACAGAAATAATCTTGCTCATGGTAGAGGTGGGAGAAGAGGGGTATGCAGTTGTGAGCCTCGAGGGGCCCTCTCAAGCTAAGACACTGACCTGCTCAAAGCAGTTTCTCTCCCTCATGCTCAACGGGCCCTGGCACCTTAGTGTCCTGGATCTGTCACTCACGTTTCTCTTCAGTTGGAAACCTGTAAACCCTCAGTCCTGCCCAGAGAGGCAGAGACAGGCTGTTCTCTGCAAAGTCCTGGCTGCTGATTAGATCAAGGGTAAGGTGAACTAGAAACTTACCAGCCTGCTTTATTCAAAGGGTCTTGCCCAACAAGGGCAGTGAGGGTGAGCTAACACAGCCAAGCTAGTTCCTCTGGAATCTGGCTCGTACATTTGGAGAAGGGAATGGAGAAGGAGTATGGAGAGTTGCTGAGACAGTAAGAGAGACTCTATACTGGGCTGCAAGAAAGACAAGGAGCAAACAGGCCCCAAAGATCTGGTTTTCTGTTTCAGTTCCAATCCATGCATGGTTATTCATATTCAGTTTTAAAAAACTGTTTTTAAACACCTCTTTTTTTCCTTAAGGGACTCTGTTTCTTCTCCTAACTGATCTATTTAAATTTTCACCGTGGGTATGAAACACAGAATAAAAGCCATAGGCACCACTCCATGAACATCTATTAATATTAACAGTGATCTCACAGTAACTGTGTCACCCAGACCTTGTCAAAGCGGGACAGAGACCTGTGCTTTTTCCAGGGGATTCCTGGAATATCTAAAAATATCAAAAAACCTTTGTGCAATTTGTAGAAAAGTGAAAGCATCCTGGTGCACGTTTTCTTCCTCAGTCTCGGCTGTGCATCTCTGTGACCATGTAAACCTAGTCCAGAGATCATATCAAAACTCAGTGCTTCCTCTTATGTACTCCTGGAAAGGGCTGGAACGCATTCTACTAAGCGAGGTATCCCAAGAATGGAAAAATAAGCACCACATGTACTCACCATCAAATTGGTATTAACGGATCGCCTGCCTTTTAACTGTCATCCCCATAGCGTGACTTGCTCTTGTGGATAAAAGATAACAGGTGACAGCTCTGATTTCTTTTTAAAAAAATGCCCTGGAAATTTCCATAATACCCGATGGCAGAGGGAAAGGAATGCTTTGAACTTGAAAACAAATAACTAGAGCTAATGAATTTTCTCAGAAGAAAGTATCAAATTTCCTGCAAATATCCCCAGAATCTGCAGCAATAGAAGGACAGCATTACCTTCTGTGCCCTTCATATGATGCATCATCACAAATAACTAAATAATTCCCATCAGCAGAGCACAATCTACAGATGTATGTCTTAAGGAGACAACACAGTTGAGATATTTTCAGTGATTCACAATACGGCAGGTTCTGGGATTCCCCAAAGATGATTGTTTACCTGGGATAAAATTACTTTTCATTTGTTTCTAGCCCATGGGCCAAAATACATGAAAAAAAAAAAATACTGAGTGTTACTCAAGTTGCTTCTGTTACAACAAGAAAAATTACATTTATTCTGCCATCAATAGAGTCACTGGGACTTTAATAGGTTTTTAAGAGGCTCTTACTCAGTGCCTGTTGTGGTTTGCCACTATTAAAATAAAACTACTCTGAACATTTTGTCAGAGTAGTAGTTGTCTCTGCAATAAGCATGAAGCAGGGGGACACAAGATATTTTAGGGAGTTCAGCATTTACTCATTACATAAATTTTATAGAACATTTGTTTTTTGCAGGATGTTACACAACATATTGGGGAATTAAAGTAAATAAGTAAAAATCTTTCCTTCATGGAACATCCAGTCCAATGGGGAAAACAAACAATAAACAGGCAATTAGAGTTGATAAGTGCTCAAAGGGGATTATTGCCCGGTCCTACTGGGTTTTTTGTTCTAATGACCTTTGTCAGAGAGGCTCAAAGACTCCATTTAGGTCACACACCACTGAGCACACAGGGTATAAGGCAACTCAACAACTCAGATGAAACTTATTAGCACCAGTTAAAAAAAAACTCAAAATATATCTCCTACTGATATTTGCTAAAGATCATCAGCATTGAATTAAATATAATACAACATGACTATTGGTTGGGTCTATTTTCAGGTATTGACACAAGAAAGAGACAGTCAGTGATATACAGTGAGTATTGCACAAAAAGAGGACGGGAGACTGAGACTGATGGCATCAGCCTCTCCCTGCCAGCAGTCTCCCTTTACCCAATGCCAATGATTTCTACTGGTGTGATAGAAAATCAAAGGGAAAGCTTCATTCCGAAGAAGGAATTTTTACATAATGCAGCTAAGTACTCTCTCTAACACTTTGTGATTATAAACATTGCCAAGTATGGATTAGATCAGCTAGAAGTGAATTGTACTGTGAAGTTGTATTTTTTTGAAATTTTTTTTGTTTGGTTATTTATGATGTTCTTCTGCTTTATATAGTTGTGTTTTGTAGACATGACTGACTGTCCAATGTGACAAATTTTGAAGACAAGGAATGAGATGGGAAAATAAGTTTTTAGCCTAGGTCTTTGGACAATTCCGAAAAGATTAGTGATAATTATAATTTTCTGAGTCCTTTTGCTGCTCCAGTGCAATAAAAGACATAGACCAAAAAAGATTAAAAGTCTACCTTTACACTGAATGCTACTTATTAACGAGTTTTACATGGGACTAGTAATCCAAGTTGCTATTCCTTGTGCGTGGTCTGGGCCAAAGAACTTCCAACTGCAGTGACAGCTCCAGCAAAATTGAAAAGAAAAAAAAAAAAAACATTATCTGCTACAAAAAAAAAAAAAAAAGAAGAAGAAGAAGAAAGAAAAATTGCCCTGAGGATAACAAAAATGTTCTGGAATTAGTTAATGGTGGTGGTTACATGACTTGTAAATATATTGAAAATCACTGAATTGTACACTTTTAAACAGTGAATTTTATGGTATGTGAATTATACTTCAATAAAAACAGAAGCTACCCAAAGCAAGCAAAGATCTACATAAATGATGAAAAAACTTCAGACAACTAAAATGCCCTCCTCGATTCCTCACCCTGTATTACCTGGCACTCTTTTTCTCTATTATGACCCTTATCAAGGTTGTTCCATGTTATAGGTAGCTTTGTGATTCCCCAACTAAATTTTAATGCTCTCAAGGACAATTACTGCCAAGACATATTTCTTTTGGCCAACTGTTAACCAGGAATATTAACCAGCTTCTATTTTTGCCTGAGAGGCTTTGTAATATCCTCACTGTAATAGAGTTGTTGAAAATTCAGGTAACAAGAATTTGGCCCATTCCAACTTATGCCCCATTAGAAGCATCAGGTTATATAGCATGTGTTTTTCTAAGGTCAGCTCTTTGACCAAAGAGATTGATCAGATAGACTCAGTACACTTCGTGTCACCGTGATGATTAATCTATGTGTCGACTTGACTGGGCCATGGAATGTCCAAATATTTTGATAAATATCATTCTGAATGTACCTATAAGGGTATTTCTACATGAATTAACATTTGAATTTACAGACCTAGTAAAGCAGACTGTCCTCCCCAATGTGAGTAGGCTTCATTCAATCCATTGAAGGCTTAAATAAAGTCTAAGTAAGAAAGAATTCTCTTACTCTGCTAGATTGTCTTTAAGGTACGACATTAGTCTTCTCCTGCCTTCAGACTCACACTGCAACTCACTCCACTGACTCTCCTGGTTCTCAGGCTTTTGGACTCAGACTGGTATTGCACTATTGGCTCTCCTGGGTCTCGAGCTGGTTGACTGCAGATTTTGGGATTTCTCAGGCTCCATAACCTCATGAGTGATTATATGTATATATTTCCTATTGATTTTGTTTCTTCAGAGAACCCTGACTAATATAGTCACTCAGGGAGATTGAACTGGTCTCCAGTAGAGTGGTATGTGTGGATATGGTCACCTTGATGACCATAGAGTGTAGAGGGTAAATAAAGAGCCCAGACCATGCTAAATCCTTGTTTTCTTCCTCCCTTAGATGTATCTAAACCTGGAGAACTCCCTAAACTAATACAACTTCAATAAACAATTTAGTTTTCCAAACCATTGGCCTATCCTGAGCACATGTGACACCTCAACTGGGGTTATCCAAATTAATGGGACATAACACTTGGGCGCCCAGTGGATCTCAGAGGATACTTTTCTGGGAACCAAATGCATAGTAACAATGGTAAGTTTTTCTTGTAGAGAATGCATCTGGGTTTGCCTCCACACTCTTATAGCTTTCAACCCTCAAAGGAAGGCTTCAGCCCACCACCAAAGTTAAATTTAAAAGCCTAAGTATGTCTGCTCAGCTCTAAATATCCAAATGTGTCTAATATTTTTCAAGAAAATTCCGATTTACAAAAATAGATAATATAGCACAAAATATGAGATTAGAGACTATCTCAGAGCATTCAGAAAATGATCTAACAGCAGAAAGGCATATCCCAATATCCTATTGGAGGGGGCAAATGAAACAGTGGGTCAGGTAAATGTGACTTTCTGACTTCTAAAATCCTCCTGTAACTCACCAGTATCACTCTTGCTCTAAACTTTGACCTTTCCATTTTCACACCAGTAAGGCTGAGGTTTTCTTGTGCCACAGCAAGGTTTAAGGAGCACCCCCCCAGGCAAGAAAGGCACAAACTTGCAGTTCTTACCCAATGCAATAACAGCCTTTCAAGGGTGTATTTTTCTCAATTTCCGTCTATCTTTGCGCATTTTCCAGTGCCTTCAACTGATGTCTTTAATAATATTGTCCAGTTTTTTAAAATTGTTGTTTGTGGAAGGAGTTGCCCCAGCTTTTAAAGCCACTACTACTGGAAGTCCCATTTTTATTTAAGTTTGGAATTCATTTGGGAGAATTCAGCTGTTAAATGTGTCCCTTAATTCTCAACAATGACCACAGAATTACACAGTTATCTTCATGAGACATAAAGGACAGCAAAAGGAAGCAAAGGGGAGGTGAGAGGGAGACACTTGAACCTTCTCAAAAAGAGGCTAAAGTGTTTTTCTCACAATAGTGTCCTCCACATCAAAAATATGTAACTGTGTCAAAGCAGTCTAAGTTGGAGAATTAACTAACAAGGCTCTTAAATTTTTGTCACCCTCTGTATCACCCTGATATCTGCTGCAGCTTTTAAATAGTTATTTCTCTTTTCTCACTAAAGTCATTCTTAAGCAGAGACTAAGGATTCTAAAGGACATTTCTTAATCTTTGTAGAAAGCATTTTCCTCCATTTGAAGAGCTTCTCAAAATATTCTGTCTGAGACACCCCACTAAAGTAGCTTGCTCCCCATCCTCAGCCTAGTTGATAATGATGAAGGAATGGTTCTCAGACCATTTCATCTGATAAAAATCCAATGATAAAAACAAGATAAGAAGTGGCGGGGAGACTGTGAGTCCTGAATTCAGGCTGTCTGTGTTCAAAATCAGTAGCATCCATTTTTAGCTGAATGACCCTATGAAAATCACCAAAACTCCTTAAGCCTCCGCTTAGGAGGGAAAAAAAATAGTACCGATCTCATAGAATTAGCTGAGGTTTAAATGAAATTATATCTAATGCATTTAGTACATTGTCTCATGGCACAGAATAGTTGCTTAATAAGCATTAGTTATAATTATTAAGGAAAGGAAAAAATAAGTCTTTTCAGCAAAGCAGAGCTGAAAAGTCTGAAAGAAAGCTTGTGGGTTTGAAGCTACTGTGAGAGGGACCAGAGAAGAGAGGACATTTGGTTCGTTTATGTAATTGCCTGTAGTCCCTCAGCGCTACCCACCTCTCGTGGATCTTTTCTGCTCTGATCTTCAAGAACACTCACAATATCTTCACAGTCTCACCGGGATTCAGCATCTAGTTTGGGAAACAATGACCCAGAAAATAAAATCAAAGACATAGCTGCTTCAGTATCTGAAGCATTTCCAAAGCCTGATGTTTTACTTTTTGCCAATGTCATCTTTTTCATATCAACACTGACAAAATCTTGGCATACTAATCTTTTATCAGGCACTTCATAGATCCTTCCTTGTTATGTTAATACAATATATCGGTGTTTCCATAGTCTACTGTACCTTGACTGAAGCCTTTTATAAAAGTGAATACATTCTTTGGTATGTAAATATTTTGAGGATATTTTCACAGATCTAATTAAGAAATTTTAACAAACTATAAGTTTTGTCACTAAAATTTCACATACATAGAAAAGAAAATTAAATAATTGAGTTAAACAAATGGCAAATTCAGTTTTGTAAAAGTAATTCTCATTTTAAAGCCTTATATCTAATCTTTGATACACAGATAAATCCAACGAAAGAATATTTTGTAGAGTAAGTTCTGAGTGCTCTTTCTCTCTAAATAAGTTTTGCTGCTATTTCAATGTCTACAGAGTTTGCAGAATGTGAACCAAAACAGAGACAAAAGATTATTTCTAGGACAGTGAGCATCTCACGATAAAATTGTTAACCCATCTCTAATTCCTCAGAAGCTCATGAACATATAAATAGAGATCCATCATTCAGTTCAGCACTATCCCAAATCACCTAAAACCATCAAAACCCTTCAGGAAATACAAATTCACATCAAGAGCCAACTTATTGCATTTGAACAATAAAAGGGACTGTATAACCTTTATACTGTTGTTCTATGTCATATTACAAAAGCACCTAGCAAAAAAACTTCCTGTGTTATATGTACAGTCTCCAATTCCATTAAAGTAATTCCTTCAATCTTTGCTATAAACCTCAAAACTCTTCAAATAAAATCAAATAGAGAAAGCACAAACTTTTGGGCATCTCAAATTTATTGTTTAACATTTATAAAATGTGTGCTATGTGCCAGTCCAACTGGGGCCTTAAGAAGCGGCTTAATTTTTTTAACTCCAGTGAAGGAAAATGTATCTAGATGATAAATATCTTCTAGATAAACTCAAATTTCTTCATGGGTTAATTTTCAAGCCCAAGGCAAAGAACTTTCCAGAAAGTACACATTTTCATGACAATTATTCTTTAAAAGCTGTTTTGGTACAACTTGGCCTCTTCCTCCATATAGCCTACCATGGCATCAATTCTGTTCCACTTCCCACTTGTCTGTAAATATCTTGGCTCTCATTACTCCATAGAGAGGTTCTTTCATGGCTTTAGAGGAGGAAATGAATTACTGAAACTTAAAATATATTTAAATTAAAGTAAAACTTCTTGTTAAAAGTTATAATATAGGTCAAGCCCAGTGGCTGATATCTGTAATCCCAGCACTTTGGGAGGCCAAGGTGGGAGGATCACTTGAGACCAGGAGTTTGAGACCAACCTGGGTAACATAGAGAGACCCAATCTGTACCAAAAAAAAAAATTTTTTTCTAAATTAGCGTGCAATGTGTGGCATGTACCTTTAGTCCTAGCTACTCAGGAGGCTGAGCCAGGAGGGTGACCTGAGCCTGGGAGTTGGAGGTTGCAGTAAACTGTGATCACGCCACTGTGCTACAGTCTGGGTGGCAGAAAGAAACTGTGTATAAAAAATAAATAAAAGTTATAATGTAGAAGGACATATGTTTTATTTCCAGTTAATAGCCATGAAGTGTTTGAATATCCTATAAAGAAAATTATCTGTGCCACTGGTCAATAGCTCTATTTTTGTGCCAGTATCAAGCTGTTTTGATTACAACAGCCTTATAATAAAGTTTGAAGTCTGGTAAGTTGATACCTCCCATTTTGTTTTTATTGCCTAGAATTGTTTTTGCCATGTGGGGTCTCTCTGGTTCCATACACAGCATAAAATTAATTTTTCTACATCTGTGAAGAATGATGTTGATATTTTAATAGGTATTGCATTGAATCTGTAGATCACTTTGGGACATGAGCAGGAAATTTTCAAAAGAAGACAGAATAATGGCCAAAAAACATATGAAGAAATGCTCAACATCTCTAATCATCAGGGAAATGCAAATCAAAACCACGATGAGATATCACTTATCTCCAGTGAGACTGGCCAAAAATATTTGCTCTCTACACATCTGATAAAGGGCTGATAACCAGAATCTATCTAGAACTCAAAAAATCAACAAGAAAAAATCAAATAACCCCATCAACAAATGGACAAAGGAAATGAACAGAAACTTTTTAAAAGAAGACAGAATAATGGCCAGCAAACATATAAAAAAAATGCTCAACATCGCTAATCATTAGAGAAATGCAAATCAAAACCACAATGAGGTATCACCTAACCCCAGTGAGATTAGCCTCTATCAAAAAATCACAAAACAACAAATGTTGGCGAGGATGTGGAAAGACAGGAACACTCTTACACTGCTGGTGGGACTGCAAATTAGTGCAACCTCTGTGGAAAAGAATTTGGAGATACCTCAGAGAGTTAAAAATAGAAATACCGTTCAATCCAGCAATAGCGCTATTAGGCATCTATCCAAAAGAGCACAAAACATTCTACTATAAAAACATCTGCACTTGAATGTTCATGGCAGCACAATTCACTGTTGCAAGAATGTGGAAACAACCCAAGTGTCCGTCAATCCATGAGTGGATTACCAAAATTTGGTATATGTTTACAATGGAATATTACTCAATCATAAGAAATTACTATGATCTAGTACCTCTTATACTTTCCTGGACTAAACTTAGGCCCATCATCCAAAGTGAGGCAACACAAGAGCAGAAGAACGGGATCCATTTGTACTCGTCATCAAATTGGTACTAACTGATCAACACTAGGGTGATCACATGGCAGAAATACTCTCCAGGGATTAGGGGGATGAGGGGGGAAAATCTACAACTAAAGGACACGGGGAGCACTAAAGGGAGGGAAGGGCATGCCTTTAACCTACATTTGGGTGAGGCAAAGACATAAAGTGTAACTAGAATGTTTGTACCCTCACAATACCTTGGAATAATAAAAAAAGAAAACCATATGATCATCTCAATAGATGCAAAAAAAATCATTTGACAAAATTCAACACCCATTCATTATAAAATCTCTCAACAAATTAGGTATTATGCTTAGTTAAAGAAGGAAGTCAAAAAAGACCACATATTATATCACTTAATTTTTAGGAAATATTCAGAATAAACATATCCATAGAGACAAAAAGTAGATTAGGGGTTGCTTAGAGCTGAGTGAGGATGTGCAGATGAGGTGATTATAGATAGAGTACAAGGTTCCTTTTTGGGATGATGAAAATGTTCTAAAATTGGTAGTGGTGATGGTTGCACATATATGTGTATATACTAAATACTACTGAATTTTTATAAACCAAAATATAGTACATTTATCTATGTATTTACTTACTAAAGGACATCTAGCTGTTTCCTTTTTTTTTTTTTTTTTTTTTTGAGACAGGGTCCCACTCTGTTCCTGGGATAGAATGCAGTGGTGTCATCATAGCTCACTGCAACATCAAATTCCTGGGCTCAAGTGATCTTCCTGCCTCAACCTCCCGGGTAGCTGGGGCTACTGGTACATGCCACCATATCTGCCTAATTTTTTCTATTTTTAGTAGAGATATGGTCTCATTCTTGCTCAGGCTAATCTTGAACTCTGGAGCTGAAGCGATCCTCCCACCTCAGCCTCCCAGAGTGCTAGAATCACAAACGTGAGCCACTTTGCCAGCCACAATTGATATTTGACAAAAATGCAAAAGTAATTCAGTGGAAAAAGGATAGGCTTTCAACAAATAGTACATATGGACATTCATATGCAAAAAAAATTTTAAATAAACTTTGATACATAGAGCACACCTTATTCAAAATTTAACTCAATATAGATGATTTCTAGAAGAAAACAGGAGGGAAAACTACATTACCGCATGTTGGGCAAAGAGATTTTAGATACAACACCAAAAGCACAATCTGTGAAAGAAAAAAATAAAAAGTTGTACTATATCTAAATTAAAAGCTTTTTTTCTCTGTTAAAGACACTGTTAAGGCCGGGCTCAGTGGCTCACCCCTGTAATCCTAGCACTCTGGGAGGCCGAGGCGGGTGGATTGCTTGAGCTCAGGAGTTCGAGACCAGCCTGAGCAAGAGCAAGACCCTGCCTCTACTATAAATAGAAAGAAATTAGCCAAACAACTAAAAATAGAAAAAATTATCTGGGCACGGTGGCACGTGCCTGTAGTCCCAGCTACCTGGGAGGTTGAGGCAGGAGGATCGCTTGAGCCCCAGGACTTTGAGGTTGCCGTGAGCTAGGCTGACGCCATGGCACTCTAGCCAGGGCAACGGAGTGAGACTCTGTCTAAAAAAAAAAAAAAAAAAAAAAAGACACTATTAAGAGAATGAAAAAACAAGTTACAGATTGGGGGAAAATCTGTATATATGTTGATAAAGGACTTGTATCCAGAATACATTAAGAATTTTCAAAAGTTCAATAATGAGATAATGAAAAACTCTACTTTGAAAAAATAGATGTGGAGCCAAGCCAGGTGGGTCACGCCTGTAATCCTAGTCACTCAGGAGGCTAAAGCGGGAGGATTGCTTGAGCAGAGAGAGGAGTTTGAGACCAGCCTGGGCAATATAGAGAGGCCCCATCTCTAGAAAAATTTTTTAAAAAGTAGCCAGGTGTGGTGATGCATGCCTGTAGTCCCAGGAGGCTGAGGCAGGAGGACCGCTTGAGCCCAGGACACCAGCCTGGGTGACAGAGCAAGACCCTGTCACCAAAAAAAAAAAAAAAAAGGCACGGTACATGGTAGTTGAATAATGGCCTCCCAAAGATGTCCACATGCTAGTCCCAGGAGCCTGTAAATTGTTACCTTATATAGCAAAAGGGATTTTGAAGATGTGATTAAATTAAGGATCTTAAAATAAGAGTATCCTGGATTATCCAGGTGGGCCCGGTGTAAGGATGAGGTTCCTGAAAAGATGGAAGAGGGAAGAAGGGGAGCCAGAGAAGATATGATGACGGAAGCAGAGGTCAGAGTGACAGGATAGCTGGCCTTGAAGGCTGCAGATGTGGCCACAAGCCAAGGAGTGCAGGTGGCCTCTAAAAGCTGGCAAGGGCAAGGAAACGGATTCTCCCCTGGAGCTTCCAGAAGGAATGCAACGCTACTGACACCTTGATTTTAGCCCAGTGAAATCCATTTTGGACTTCTGGTTGCCAGAACTATAAAATGATAAATTTATGGGTTTTTTTAACGTTATAAAAATTATTTTAATTTTTTACACTTACTACACTTAACACAAAATATACAACACAATATATTGGAGTGTTTTATAAAATAAGTATAATTGTTAGAAGGACACTGCAGTTTACAATGCCCTATCGGTGCAGTGCTCCAGTGATAGAACACCAGTTTAAATTTGAATGATTTCTATAACCTCTTTCGTAAATGTGAACCCTTGCCAGACCATCCCACTTCCCTCTCCTCCCCTTTATGCTCCAGGCTCCAGGAGCTATTGCACGAATTTCCTGTTACTGCTGTAACAAATCACCATGAACTCGGTGGCTTAAAGCAAGGCCAATTTATCTTACATTTCTCGAGGCTAGAAATTTGAAATGAGTCTCACTAGATTAAAATCAAGGTGTGGGCAAGGCAGCTTCGCTCTAGAGGCTCTAGAATCCATTTCCCTGCCTCTAACAGCTTCTAGAGGCAGCCTGCATTCCCCGACTTGCGGGCCCTTCCTCCTCAGAGCCAGCAAAGGTGAGTCCTGTCCCCCTCACGCTGCCTCATGCTGAACTCTTCTGCCTCCCCTCCCACTCACGAGAACCCCTGTGATTACGTGGGCCCACCCATTATAACCCCCCATTTAAAGGTCAGTTGATTAGCAAACTTAATCCATTTGCAACTTTAATTCCCCTTTGCATGTGAAATAACATATTCACAGTTTCCAGGGATTCAGACATCACTGGGGCCCATTTTTCTGCTTACCTCACCCACATACACTGATTTTTCTGGACTCATTTGATTCAGATGAAGGAATGAAATTTTGCATATTCTGGGCATTGAATACATTTGTCCTTCTGGACACTGCTCGTTTTTCTTTTTAACAAAGCGCAGATTAGCAAAAACAAAAACAAGCGAGCCGTGGGGATGGTAGAGGAAACGGGTTCACCGTGTAGCAGAAGAAGATTCCAACTCCAAAGTTAGATTTCACCTTAGTTTGATAATTAAATGCTTAAATAATACTTTAGAGCCTTTCTCCATTTGTCTGTCTTGATTCCTGTCAAACATTTTAATCCCTCCGGACTAGGGAAATTCCATAGAACATAAAAACTCAAAGATTTCAATTGTATGTAGTTTCTAAAACAGATTTCGCCAGGTGCCATTTTGATGGAATAAGTTAGAACAGGCAAAAAAGAAGAAAATCTGGAGCATCTGTTTCGCTGGATCCTAAAATGCATGTGTCATTTGCATTTGTTTCAGTATGGGAGAGTCGATTCATGTGTTTGTGGTTAAGTATGGTGGTTCACACCTATATTCCCAGCAGTATGGGAGGCTGAGGCAAGGAGGATCACTTCAGGGCAGGAGTTCAAGACCAGCCTGGGCAACACAGCAAGATCCCATCTGCACAAAAAATTGAAAAATTAGCCAGGTGTGGTGGCACATGCCTGTAGTCCTAGCTACTCAGGATGCTGAGGTGGGAGGATCACTTGAGCCCGGAAGTTGGAGGTTGCAATGAGCTATGATTGTGCCTCTCCAGCCTGGGCAACAGAACTCTTTCTGTCTCAAAAAATAAAAAGGAAGTATTCATGAGGCAGGCCCATGTTTTCTATTTTGGGAGGCCAGTATTCATTTATTCATTCATTCATGAGACAGGATCTCGCTCTGCTGCCCAGGCGAGAGTGCAGTGGTGGGGTCATAGTTCACTGCAACTTCAACTCCTGGGTTCAAGCAATCGGGAGGTCGGTTTTTAACTTCTATTGTATCTCCTCGTTGATGATGTGTCTCAGTCTCAGTGTTTCGGAAATTGAGAACCTGGGTAGTCCTGCTGGAGGTCTACCTGCTTTTTCAGTATCACTTCCCTGAGCTGCTGCAGACTGCATCCCACTCTAAAGTCAACGACACAGGTTTATCAAGCTCATTCACCTGCTTCTGGAACTCCATGGGTGTTGCCTGTAGTCATGCAAAGCAACTGAACAGCCTCTCCACTGGGCTTTTGATGATTATCACAATTCCAAGAGGGGGAAGAAGGAAAGAAAAAGAAAAGTTTGATTGTATTCTGTGAGTGCTTTTATATGGTTGATATACACTTTGCCTAACCAAACTATGCCTGGAATTTGCAGCATGTGGATTTTTCAGCACAGTGGTAGGTACAAAAAAACCCCTTAATAAGTGTTTGTTGGATTGAATGTCATTGTGAAGATAGTTTTTTTTCTCATTACTTGCCGTCAGTATTCTCTTTTCCCAACTACCGCTCTGCCTTCCCATCTCTCTGCGCTTGCAAACACAGAACTTATAAGGGACTGTGTTGGGTCTTAAATGAATCGGGAGGTGAAATCCTATCATGCTTTCACCATTCTATTTCACTTTGCTAATTTCTGTTACTAAAATTATACATTTTCATTAAGATAATTGACTAAAATGTTTTATTATCACAAAATTTATGCTGTTTTAACAAGCCGCTAAATTTGTGGTAACTCGATATAGCAGCAATAGGCAATGAACACGATGGACAAAATATTTCACAGACTCTTCACCAAACAAGATACACAGATGGCAAATAGGCGCATGAAAAGATTCTCAATCTTATTAGTCATTAGGAAAATGCAAATTAAAACCACAATGATCTCGAAACGTCTCATGGCTGTAAAAAAAGAAAAAAAAAGTAAAACCACAATGAGACACCACCATATACTAAACTAGAATGAATAAATAAAATTTGATTAATCACACCAAGTGTTGGCAAGAATAAGGAAGAATTAGAACACTCCTACAATATTGATGGGAACATACACAGTACCACCTCTTTTGAAAATGGTTTGGCAGTTCCTTAAAAAGCTAAGCATACATATGATCCACCACTCCACTCCTAGTATTTATCCACGAGTAAAGAAAACTTATATCGGGAAGGGGGAGGGGGGAGGAGGGAGGAGGGGACGGGTATATGCATACACAAAGAGTGCAATGCGCACCACCCGAAGGATGGACATATTTGAAACTCGGACTTGGGGGGGGAGGGGGCGCAAGGGCAACATACGTAACCTAAACATCTGTACCCCCATAATATGCTGAAATAAAAAAAAAGAAAAAAAAAGGAAGATAATAAAATTGCTGTAATTCCAGGAAGCAGAAGTAATAACTACTGATGATTTGATGCATATATCTTCAGGCTTTCTTGTATGAATGTACATTTACACACATACACACACACATATACATACACATATAAGTATGTATATGTCTATTTTATAAATCAAAGTAGGATCATGCCTTATATGACAAACTGTATCTTGATATTTTCAACAAATATTACAGCATAGGTATTTTTTAAAGTTATTAAATTTTCTTGGAAA
Source organism: Avahi laniger (assembly GCA_963575035.1). Lineage (NCBI taxonomy): Eukaryota > Metazoa > Chordata > Mammalia > Primates > Indriidae > Avahi > Avahi laniger. The sequence continues at coordinate 18,476 of CAUYSK010035753.1, forward strand.
ACAATTTTTAATGGCTATATGGAATCTATTATATATCTATGCCAACATTTATTTAACCATTACTCTACTGTTGGAAATCCAGGGTATTTTCAAAAAAAAAAAAAAAGAAAACTTATATCGAAAGCCAAAGATGTGTACATAAACTTTCATGGTAGCTTTATTTGTAATGACCAAAACCCAAAAACAATATAAATGTCCATCAACAGGCAAGCTGGATAAACAAACTGGGATATAGCCATAATGGAATATTCTTTAGCAATGAAAGTAATGAATGATTGCTATGTGCTGCAATATAGATGAATCTCAAAATAACTATGTTGAATAAAAGTCAGATGTCTGGTTTCTATTCAGCGATGACTTTTTTCCCAGTTAAAGGACACATTTTCCTGCTTCTTGGTATGTCTACTCATTTTTGATTCAATGGAGGAAAGTAGTATTGTGAATACTGCTTGTTGAGTACCTGGACATTGTTGTTTTCCTTTAAAGTGTGTTGTAATTTGTTCTGGAAGGCAGGTAGTTAAGTTATTTTGGGATCTGTTTGATCCCTTTGAGACTTAAATTTGTTTTAATTTGAAAATAATTTTAGATTCAGAGGCAACTGCAAAGACAGTACAGAAAAGGCCCTATGTATCCTTCTCCAAGTTCCTTCCATGGCTATATCTTCCATAACTACAGTACAATATCAAACCACGAAATTTACATTGATAAAATAAGTGTGTATAGTTCTATGCCATTTTATCACGTGTAGATTCATGTACCCATCATCGCAATCAACATACAAAATGATTCCACAAAGATCATTCTCCTTTTATATATCTCTCTCCCCTTTATAGTTATAGCCCTCCTCCATACCATCCCTAACTCATGACAATGAGTAATTTCTTCTCCGTTTCTATAATTATGTCATTTCAAGAATGTCATATCAATGGAATCACACATATGTAACCTTTTGAGATGGGCTTTTTTTCATGCAGCCTAATGCCCTTCAGATGCATCCAAGTTGTATGTATCAGTAACTCATTTCTTTATCTTGCTGACCAGTATTCCATATGTGAATGTACAAGTTGGTTTAACCATTCATCCATTGAAGGACATTTGGATTGTTTCTAGTTTTCAGCTATTACAAATAAAACATTCATGTATAGATTGTGTGGACATAAGTTTTTATTTCTCTGGGATAAGTGCCCAGGAGTACAATTGCTGGGCCATATGGAAAGTGTATGTTTAGTTTGTTAAGTCACTGACCAACTGTTTTCCAGAGTGGCTGTGCCATTCCACGTTCCTATCAGCAATGTATGTTACATTCGGGTTTGTCACATCTTTGCCAGCATTTGGTATTGACACTATTTTTTAAGTCATTCTAATAGGTGTGTAATAATGTCTCATAATGATTTTTATTTTCATTCCCCTAATGGCTAGCGATGTTGAACATCTTTTCATGTGCTTATTTGACATATCCTCTTCATTAAAAATGTCTTTTGCCAAGTTTCTAATTGGATTTTTTTACGGTTTAATTTTGAGAGAGCTATATGCATCCTGAATATGAGTCCTTTGTCAGATGTGTGGCTGGCAAATATTTTCACCCAGTCTGCAGCTTATTTTTTCATCCTCTTAACAGGATCTCTCATAGAGAAAAGTTTTTATTTTGAAAAAATGCTATTTATCAATTTGTTTTCTTTTTAATATTATACTTTTGGTGTTATGTATAAAAATACCAAATGTTAGGTCCCAGAAATTTTCTCCTATATTTTCTTCTAAAAATGTTATACTTTTATGTTTACCATTAAGTCTATAATTCATTTTGAGTTAATTTTCATGGCTGCTGTGAGATTTGAGTAGAGGTTCATTTTTTGCCTATTGCTATCCAATTGCTCCATTACCATTTGTTAAAAAGACCATCCTTCCTCCACTGAAATGCTTTCGCATCTTTGTCAAAAATCATTTGGTCATATTTGTGTATGTTCATTTCTGGATTCTCTAATTAGTTCCATTAATCTATGTGTCCATCCTTCCCCTATACTACACGATCTAGGTACTATAGCTGGATAATAAGTCTTAAAACTGGGTAGAATGGTTCTTCCCATCTTGTTCTTCTTTCTCCAGATTCTTTTGGCTATCCTAATTCCTCTGCCTTTCCATAGAAATTTTAGAATAATTTTGTCTATATCTACAAAAAATATTGCTAGGAATTCTGATGGAAATTGTGTTAAATCTGTTTATCAGTTTGGGGAGAATTAATATCTTTATTATGTTGTCTTCCAATCCATGAATATGATATGACTGTCCATTTATTTAGTCTTCTTTGCTTTCACCAATGTTTCATAGTTTTCAGCTGCATCAATTGGCATTATCTGTAATTTTCTTCTTTAGCCTATTAATATGGTGGATTACATTGTTTGGTTTTCAAATATTGAACCAATCTTGCATTCCTAGAATTAACACCAAGTGGTCATGGTGTATAATTCTTTTTATATATTGATGTATTCTATATGCTAATATTTTGTTAAGGATCTTTGTCTGTAGGTTTCTTTTTTGGTATGATCTTTCTCTGTCTTTGTTATCAGGGTAATACTGGCCTCATAGAATGACTTTGAAAAAAATTCCAATTTTTCTCAAACAGATTGTGTATAATTGATATAGAATTGGTGTTGATTCTTCTTTAAATGTTTGTTAGAAATCTCTATTGAAACCATCTGGGCCCAGAGATTTCTTTTTCTGGAGTTTTCAAATTATTATTTTTAAAATAATCATATGCCTACTAAAATTACCTGTTTAATATTGGATGAGGTGTGGTAACTTGTGTGCTTTTTGAGGAATTGGCTCATTTCATGTACATCGTCAAAGGTATATGTGTAGAGTTGTTCACAGTATTCCTTTAGTATCCTTTTGATGTTTGTAGGGTCTGTAGTGATATTCTCTATTTCATTCCTGATGTTGGTGATTTGTATCTTCTCTTTTTCTCTTTTCAGTCTTGCCAAAAGTTTGTCACTTTTATTTGCTTTTCAAAGAACTAGCTTTAGCTTTATTGATTTTTTTTCTCTATTATTTTTCTGGTTTCAATTTCATTGATTTCTGCTCTTATTTTTTTGTTATTATTTCTTTCCTTCTCCTTGCTTTTGGTTTATTTTTCTGTTCTTTTTCTAGTTCCTTAAGGTGGTAGCATAGATGATTGATTCGAAATTTTCCTCTTTTCAGATGCATTTAGGGTTATAAATTTCTCTTAGTGTGGCTTTAATTTTGTCTCATAATTTTTTTTTTTTTTTTTGAGACAGAGTCTCACTTTGTTGCCCTGGCTAGAGTGAGTGCCGTGGCGTCAGCCTAGCTAACAGCAACCTCAAACTCCTGGGCTCAAGATCCTCCTGCCTCAGCCTCCTGAGTAGCTGGGACTATAGGCATGCGCCACCATACCCGGCTAATTTTTTCTATATATATTTTTAGCTGTCCAATTAATTTCTTTCTATTTTTGGTAGAGACGGGGTCTCCCTCTTGCTCAGGCTGGTCTCGAACTCCTGAGCTCAAACAATCCACCTGCCTCGGCCTCCCAGAGTGCTAGGATTACAGGCGTGAGCCACCGCACTCGGCCTCATAAATTTTTTAAATGTTGTATTTTTTTGAAACAAGAGTCTCACTTTGTCACTCTGGATAGAGTGCCATGGCATCAGCCTAGCTCAAGGTAACCTCAAACTCCTGGGGTCCAGCGATCCTCTTGTCTCAGCCCCCTGAGTGGCTGTAACTACAGGTGCATGCCACCACACCCGGCCAAGTTTTTCTGTATATATTTTTAGTTGTCCAGCTAATTTTTTTCTATTTTTTTTAGTAGAGATGGGGTCTCACTCTTGCTCAGGCTGGTCTCGAACTTCTGAGTTCAAACAATTCACCCACCTCGGCCTCCCAGAGTGCTAGGATTACAGGCGTGAGCCACCGCACCTGGCCTGGAGATTTTCTTTTTATTTTCATGTTATTGATTTCTAGTTTGATTCCATTGTGGTCAGAGAACACAGTCTGTATGACTTCATTTCTTTGAAATTTGTTGAAATTAGTCTTATGGCGCAGGATATGGTCTTTCTTGGTAAATGTTGCTTGGTCACTTGATAAGTAGGTGTGTTCTACTGTTGTTGGGTGGAGTATCCCGTAAATGTTGATTAGATCCTGTTGGGTGATGGCGGGTTTAAGTCCTGTATCCTTGCTGATTTCTGTCTGAGGCTTGTTTTAAAGTTTTGCTAAGGCAGATGTAGAGTAGCTTTCACTCCAGGAGTAGTTTAGAATTACTGCTAAGGCATGCTCCCTCAGGTTTCCACTGTAAGCCCCCGATTATCACTGAGGAACCTACCCTGGCTGGTCAGAGATTAAACATCTTCCTGCCCTGTGTGAACTCTGGGAATTTTTCAGCTTACAATTCCTTGGTTGTTCCATGCCCAGCTTTGTGGAGTTTCATCCTACATGTGCACAGCTATGTATTCAGCAAACACTCAAAGGGACTCTATGCAGATTTCCAGAGCCCATTTTCTGCACAACTTCCTTGTTTCTGGAATAATGTCCCACAGCTTCCAGCTGTCACAGACTTCCCAGCTCTCATGTCCACCTCCTCATCTCCCTGAGACCACCATCCTTGGTGTGAGCCCCCGTTCCTGCACCCACCATCCATCAGTAGCCTGGAAGCATCTAGCCAGGGATGTCACAGGACTGCGCTGGTTTGTTTCCTTTCCTCCTATGGCCCAGTCCCATGCTGCTTCTTGTCTAATGTCTGTAAACAGCGATTTTGTATGTTTTGTCTAGTTTTCTAGTTGCTTATCAAGTCAGGTTAAATCCAGTCCTTTCTACTATATCTGGATTAAAAGCAGAGGTCTGTTTCAAGTTTTTAACATTCTGAGAATAATACTTTAACACGGTAATACGGAGAAGTGACGGCTGTGGACTTTTCAGTTTTTTTTTTCTTTTTTTAAGTTTTGCTGAATAGTGAAAAGAAAACACAAAGAGGCAGCCTTGTGTCAGGGATGAAACAAAGGACAGAATGGGCCAGTCATGCTTGTTTTGATTGCAGCCCACCCTCTCCCTGCTCACTCACCACTCCCACCACTGCAGGACTTGTCCAACTTCTTGCAGATCCTGACTCTCTGGTTGTCTTTCCTTGAATTTGTCTGAATCTGTTTTGAATCCATGCATTAACTGTCATACTAGCAGCATTTCGTCTCAACATTTTGAAAATTTGCTGAATATTGTGAGAGGGATACAAAGTGCTGAGGACTGACAGATTAGGGGCCCATCTTCTAGATGGGGAAGGTGAGACTCTTGAGAAGGCAATTTACCGAAGATCACACTATTTGGTAGAGCAGAGGCATGTGCCTGGGCTCTTTCCCCTATATCATGAAGCCCTTGGTTTTTATTTTGTAATTTTTTAATTAATTTATTTATTTGTGTATGTATATATTTATGTATTTTATGTCTGTATGTATTTATTTATTTATGTATCTATGTATGTATATATGTATTTATTTTTGTATGTATGTATATATTTATGTGTGTATGTATGTATGTATTTATTTATTTTATTTTTTATTTTTTTAGACAGGGTCTCTCTCAGTTGCCCAGACTAGAGTGGAGTGGTGGAATGATAGCTCACTGCAGCCTGGAACTCCTAGGCTCAAGCAATCCCACCGCTTCAGCCTCTCTAGCAGCTGGAACTACAGGCGTGCGCTACCACGCATGGCTAGTATTTTTTTTTAATATTTTAATAGTTGGGGATCTTGCTATGTTGCCCAGGCTAGTCTCGAACCCCTGGCATCAAGCGATCCTCCCCCGCCTCAGCTTCTCAAAATGCTTGGATTACAGGCATGAGCTTACCAGGCCAGCCACTATTAATAACTAATATTTATAGAGTCCTTATTACGTGCCAAACACAATGCTCAGTGTTGTTTTTTTTTTTGAGACAGAGTCTCACTCTTTTGCCCTGGCTAGAGTGAGTGCCATGGCGTCAGCCTAGCTCACAGCAACCTCAAACTCCTGGGCTCAAGCGATCCTCCTGCCTCAGCCTCCC